>DWQX01001660.1:0-26291 GCA_018245475.1 Pharmacophagus antenor | reverse complement strand
ATATATATATATATATGCAACTTTTTTTTATAGATTTTAATGCAATAAATATTTGGAATAACACCGCAAAATTAAAGAAAGAAGATAAACTTATAACAACTCAGAAGATGATGTATGAGAAATACATTTATGAAGGATATGAAAAAGGCAAAAAAGTTTTCAAGTTGTTTTTTTTTTACATGCAAAATACAGTTAGCTGTGGGGTAGAAGATATCTCCAGTAATATGAATTATTTTGATCTTTAAGGAAATTTATAATATAGGTGAGTATACCTATCCTACCCAGAAAATCATCTCGCAATATCACTCCGTCACTAGATAATTTTGTTATGTCCAAAACATTACAATATTCGGAATAACACTATGGCATATAGAAATACTAAGTCAGTGTTCGGCAAACCACCGTTAGCGACTAGCATGAGGCTCTTTGACCCGTCGTCAGTGGCTCTCGCATCAAATGTTTTTCTTTCTTTAATCTATACATCATGCAATTAAATTTTACAAAGGAAAACTTGAGGGTGTACTTTTATTACTAATTATTTCCGTAATAATATCTCCTACTTAAGGAAAAGTTAAGTTAATAAAAATGGCTGTATGAATAAAGTACAAATATATATTGAATATATTTGAATTTTTTAGATAAGAATGTTAACGACTACTGTATTAACGTAAAGAAATATACCATCTTACGGAAATAATATGGCGATGTATAAACAAAAAAATTAACCAGCATCTCATTGTCTTGTTCATCTTATATATATCGTTGCATAAAAAACCTTTCTGCAAAAGTTTTTAAATTTAATTTGCAAGACTGATTCTATTATTGGACCGTATATCTTTTCAAAACCCTGAAACCCGTCTAGGTTGCAGCCAACCTTTGCGTAGTTTCTTTGTTGTGCTTGATGAAGCTCTCCGCCCGCATGCTCATATAATGCCAACAACGCTGGCAATCTTTTGGCGGACGCTATTGAGAGTTGAGCCCCTCTCTCACTTACTAAGCGGGCCGCTTGCTCTATCGTCGCCGGTGCACCTTAAACAACAATACATTAAAACGGTGACACTAATTTGCAATAGTACTTAAGGTACATATGGTAGGTGAAGGAATATCATGAATTCATAACATGGAACAGATAGTATGGAATTTATGAGGACAGATTAAATCCATGTACTAATTTCACGAGGGTGACTTATGACGAAAGTTTTCGACCAAACATAAATATCACAAATGATATCACAATTTATTTATTTATTGATTTAAATCCTTATAATTTTTTATTTTAACAATCATATTACAAACAGGTATTTGTAATAACATTGGCTATTCACTATTGCTTATGTAAAAGTTTCAATGAACAAAACCTGTACCTAAGGCGATCTTGATGAAGATTATTAATTGATTTTATAATTTTTGATTCAAATTCATTCAAGAGCACCATAGCGTAAAGTATACACTGGCGCGGCTACCAAGCACACAGTCATAAGATATCGTGTTCAAAGGTTCGAAGACCGGTTCCCGCCGCTTTAGCTGTTTTCATAGACATTTGGATTCATAAGTTGGATAAGGCTTCCAGATTAGTTAAAGAGGTTAAGTTAATGCACATTTATCATTTTTTAAATAATAAAAATATTATCAACCTGGTGGTACAAGACCTCCAGCGTAAGCGGAGTATGGTGGTGAACAGCACAATAATAGTATGTGCATAGGTAGATCTGTCCGACCAAGCTCTTCAAAGCAGGACAGAGCCATTGTCAAAGCTTCTGTCATACAGGCACGATTCTCCGCATGACCGCCTATATACCTAAAAGAAATTAAAGTTATGCACATTTTATTATAGTGTAATTAAAAATATAACACGAAATCAGAAATAAAGATAATGAAATTATAATTATCAATGTTTAAAAGTTCTTTTTTTTAATGTTTTTAACTTTTTTAAAAGAAAATAATATGCCATTCAAAACCAACAGCTCCGTGCAATGAAATCCAGACAAAATTTAACCTTTTAATACTCCACTTGTTAGGCATCGATAAATAACTGCAAAAGTTTTACAGATTCTTAACATAGTGATCTAAGAATATAGAGCTAAGATGCATGTTGACACACAAAAATCGAAAATAATCAAAAATTGAATAAAACAAGATTTTTAACTAATCTTTTTTATCCTATATTATTTAACATATCACTGTCACAAAACTAAGCAAACAAAATATCTGTAATTAAAAAATTACATTAGGGGTTTTCATTTTATTTTAGCTTTTCCCAGATTACATTTTATTTTGATAGATTTTTAATACAATTTATAATCTTTTTTGTTACAGTTTCTTTAAGAAAGACCAGTCATTCCTATCTTTATATATTTTATAAGTTTTTACAGCAATTGCAATTATCTTATCCTCTCATCTCTTTAGGTCTTCCTTTTTCTCACTGTCCTTTTTTGAGGTACAATAAACTTAAAACCAGTGCCATTTGTTTTTTCCTCATAGCCTGTGGCCCATGGCCTGTGCCCCTCCATATTAATACCTTTACCAACACTAGATTTATGGACATTTTTGTCATGGTCTTGCTTTTTTCGTGTCTAGGGGAATTTGATGCATTAATGTATTCTTATATATCCTGTTTTTCATAATAACTATAAGACAATGTTGCCGGAATAAAAAAATTCTCAAAGAAGCTTTTAGTATACTGAACTTTTTATCAAATTTTGGTCCATTAAAATTATGGGTCCCATGAATTTAGTCTTAATATTACATTTTTTAATTACTTTTAAGTTAAGTTTAAAAAAATTGCAAATGAAATACATAAATTATTATTTAGAACACTAACTGTATTTTGTCCACTGTCTCAAGAACATTTTGTGGACATGTGAATGGTCCAAATGTTAGAACAGGAAGACCCGGGTGGCAATCGGCTGCTTTGTAAGCAACTACTCCATAAACTGAACCACATCCAGCACCTTCCTCGAGAGCCCCACCATGGAAGTACCTAAAATAGAGTTTTTACTAAGGTATAATTTTATTAGTTCGTAATTTTGGACATAACATTGGTAAGCTCTTTTACAAGATGGAGAAACAATTTAATAAAGTTTAGGGGTGCCATTGGATATAGGTAGCGGGGAACAGAATAGTGTGGAGTTTCTGAAGGCAGTTGTATGAACAGTAGGTGGTAACAGTAGGAGTTCATCAGATGATGATGTTAGATTTACTAAAATATTATTTTATACATATATGCATTACTACACAGTAACAATTATTTTTGTATTATAGTTCCCTCAAAATTGGGTTTGGGTAGTGTTAAATGCTAAGACAATATGTATAGAATAAACTTATCAATTGGATCTGCACAGAGCATTTTTTTTGTAGAGTAGAAATTAAGAACAATAAGAATTGTTCTTATGATTCTTAATTTCATGTGTGAACCAAAGTTTTTGTTTATGAAGCATCTTAAGTAATCCACAACAGCACTTCATTATGGTTTACTTTTAACATCTATTCATCATCAAATGGTGGATATAACTAAACTAAATTGAGAAAATGTTATTGATTATACATAGAGAAAACAAAAGCGAGTGTGAGCCATGTGTATATTAATCAATAAGGAAAAATGTGAAGGTGGGTACTTTTTTTATAATGAGCCACTGTACATAAACCACGTGATTATAAAATGAAGCATATTTTTACCTTTTCATATTGTTATTATAATAAACATGAAACACTCACTCTAGTGTAGGAACAATGTAATTTGTCTTTAGTTCAGTAATATAGGCGCTATTTGCAGCGGTAGCTTCTATAACAAATATAACTTCTGCCTGTATCGGTGTTTCTGGTGCATTAACCACCATTTTTTAATATTTATAAAATTATCAACTGATTAACAAGAATATAAAATCACCACATTTTAACTTAATATTATTTTAAAAATATACAAAATATAAATATAACAGTTGTGTATTTTTATTGCCTCAATGAGAGACATTTCGTTTGACAGCGACGCAACATACTCGCTGATGGTAACTTAAAAAAATTAAAACGCAAAGATTAACAACACCAATGAAACAAATCGAATAAAACCATTTTAAGTAATGAAAAACAGACAAATAAAATTTAGCTCTTATCTTAATTTTTAATCTCATTACTATAAATAATAAATTTACTTGAGATTCTAATTTTTCCAAAAAAAGTTTAATCAATTGAATTAGTACCACAAGTTACTATTTGTCGTTTTTATATTATTTTTTTCGATAAAAGAGCTTTCATGTTTTTATATACGGAAAGAAAAAAGCCTATAGACATTATTTTGTAAAGGCTAAACTATCAAGTCTAAAGATGAGCGAACGTCACTAGTAGTCAGGGCAAAAAAAAAAGATAAGAAAAATAAACTTTCTTAAAATAATCTTATCAGTATACACTTTTTAGTTATTATAAAGTTTTTTTTATTAATATTGATTCGGTATTTGTTTAATCTTATCCTTTGTACAAGGCGTAACAGTATTGATTAATAGACGTAGCTTTTCTTACGTTATAATGGAATATTCTTTTCGATGTATGCGGATATTGAACCGGCTTTTAAGAAAACCTTTAAGGATTGCTAATTATAGGAACGCTTCGACTTCTGCGGTAAAAGAAGATTTTAACACAGAGCTGCTAACGTCATTTAATCAAGATACACAATCTGGTTAGTACCCGTTTATTTTATCCCGATCCAATGGAAGTTTGGTGTTGTTAGTTTTTGATATAGCTTACGTACTCGTTTAATCCAACACGAAATTCGAGGATCCCTAGGATAAAGAGTTATCTGCATCATTGAAAGTTATTAAGTAACTTGTTCAATACTGACTGAATTTGCTTATTTGAAAAAAGTTTTTAACATATAGTTTTTTTTCCGATATTTAGTATTTAGCATATTTAGAGATCAAAATGAACATTTATCTTGTAATTAGAATTTAGTATTCCTATGAAACATAACATTACCGACTGATATTACTCACCAAATAAAAAACATTGGGTTTATTTCGTGAAAAAAAACTAACATTCATTAGGTGTTAGGTGTAAATTTATATTTTAAGAGAATATTCATGTTAGAGTTGGCAATTGTAGGTTTTTGTGCAGTTTTGCAAATTACTCATAATATTATTGAAATTATTTACAAAAAAAATTACAGGTGGTGTTGTACCAGTATTTAGGAGGGCCCTTCTCTTTTCAAATCGTATTGCATTACAAGATGATATTGGGATCTATACATATGCAGATCTTCATCAGGCTGCATCCACTCTCAGCAATGAAATTGCTGCAATGATATGTAAGTGTATCATATAAATCAGTTTCCACTGCCTAATTTTTTCAATAATCATTAACTTATTTCACCGCCATATTACATGACAACACCACATTGCATCTGTACAACCTCAAAATGTTTGTGCATTTCAAGCATAATTTTCCACATCTTTTTTTAAGGCTCTAATTATCATGATCTAAATATTTGTAAAATTCCTTTTCTGCAGTTTTGTTTTCTATCTTAAATCTGAATTTTTTAAATTAATAATATTTAAAAATAAATGAATATGTATAACTGCAAAAAACTTTTTTTTTAATAATTATTTGCAAAACATGTTTTATAATATGTTTATCATTCAGAGATTCAATACTAGGTTTAACAATAATTGATGCATGCGGAAACCTAGTTACAAAGATTTACATTAAAAGATTTCAGTAAACAAACATAATTTCCAAGCAGCACAGTTCTATGTCATGCTATAGAACCTGTTACATCTAAAGTTGTGAAATATATTGGCGAATATAGTAGCAAAATATATTGAGATTATACTGTAGTTATAATATTTGTGACTAAACAAATTGGAAATTTAGGAATTAATTTCAAGTTTTCTTGACTACTAGGCACCTGTCTATACAAAATATAATATTTTTATTGGTGTATTGACTTGAGTTTCTACCGTATTATTCACTGAGATATTGTTATACTTTCAGTGGGTGAAACAGAGCATACAATTGCTTACTTGTGTAACAACAATGCGTCCCATGTTATTGTACAATGGGCTATATGGATGACAGGGAATATAGGTAAGTGAAGTATTACAAGCTATTCACATAAACATTTCTGGGTTTGTTGAGATTTTTATCATGTACACAACATACATATACACAATTACTAAATCTAATTGTCTACACATATTGTGTATGTTGTACTCAGGCTCTCAAAAGTTAATAGCTTTTAAAATATTGTGGGGGTTATAGAGCTTGGTGAGTTTAAGTATCAACAGTAAACTAACTTCTGTTCTGTAAAAGCAACTAAATTCAAACATTTTTATAAATGCTAAATTCTTGTCTTTTTTTGTTTGAACTAAGTAAAGATATGTGAATATGTTATTTAATGTTTTAAAACATTTATGATGTACAGAATTTTGTGTATAGCCAAGGAGCAGCCAAAGTATTCAACAAAGTTAAGCTGATTTGTATTAGCAATATTATGCATGTTTTAATAGTGCCTCCCCTACTATTTAAATTATGTACTGTTAAAGAAATTCAAGGTAGAGAGTCATGTCGGCGTCAACGTTTTATTTCATAATGAAGGTGTTATTTTATTATAGCTGTTCCCCTCGCATCTCTCCATCCGCCAGAGATGCAGAAATACTTCATAACGGACAGTAATGCGAGTCTTGTGATATCAACACCAGAGTATGAACAATTACTCTGTCCCATCTGTTTAGAAGTTTCTAAACCTCTGATGATCACGGGCAAGGATAAGAAAGTGACGGCGCAGATATACCAATCTGACACAAAGTTTAAGATGGAGGAAAAAATTACAGATATTGGAAGGTCAAATATGTGGTATGGGAGGAATGATGCCATGTTAATCTATACAAGTGGTAATTTATTTTGGTAAAAAATCTGTAATTTCATTGTTATAAACTTTAAAAACACAATTTGGAAGCACAAACAGTGAAATTATTTGTAGTATTATTTGTAACAGCTATTACTCTTATTTCAGTGCATTGAAATAATGTAATTATCTTAATATTCTCGATATTCTTGAGATGATGCACTTAAATCTTAAATAGTTATGTATTGCCTTGAGTCTGACGATAGTTTATTTATTGATAAATATAAAATTTATTACAATTTTAAACTAAGATAAAAATAATAAAATAATGTACAATAATGTAAAATAATGGACAATAAAATGTACAGAAGAATGTTCAGTACAAAATCAATAAAATTATTAACTGTTTTAGAAAAATATACACTTACCAATAAGCATGTGTGCAATTATAGTAGTATCATTAAATATATATAAATTTTCATTTGATTATGAAATACACATTCTTATTGTGACAGTTGCCATTTTGTGTTTTGTGTTTATTGCAATAAGAATCATTTGAAATTGTAAATACTTTCAGGTACAACAAGCAAACCTAAGGGTGTGGTGTGGACCCACAACATGCTCAGTACCCAGATAGCAGCGTTGCACGCCGCATGGCAGTACACCGCCAATGACGTGGTTCTCCATACACTGCCCCTGCACCACATTCATGGACAATTGAATTCACTGAATGCTTCGTTAGCTGCAGGAGCACGGTGAGTATAGCTAATTACTACAGAGATATAGCTATGAGTAAACACTTGACCTCAATTTCACAGGGTGTTAAGTGACAATTAGATTGTATATGGTGAATAGTGCTTGTTTATATTCCTCTGCCTCTCATATGTATAATTACTGGAATACAGCAATGCTGTTATGGCGGTAGGTTGGTAACCTACCCAGTGGTTTAGAAAAAACCCTACTGCCTTCTGAACTCCACTCATCTAGTACTGAAATCTAAACAGAGAATTATGTAGTAAATGTGAAGCAGTAAATTACATCACCAAAGAGGCAGTTAAATCAACGTCTGCCTGCCGTAGTCTACTGCTGAATATCAACTCTCTGGAGATCGCAAGGCTCAATGTCATGCAATTAATAAATTTATGATGAAGGATGAAGCAATAAAATATCTTATGACAAATATATATTCTCTTCTTATCTAGTTAAATAGAGATTTTGTACCTTTCTAAAATAAAAATGTAAAAACTAAAATAGTTGTAAATAAATATGTAATGAAAAATAACAAGTTTACTTAAAAGTACTGTGACCCTTTCTCGACAATAGTTAATTTACGTTTACGTCGGCAGTGTCCGGCTGCTGCCTGCGTTCGTATCGCACGCGGTGTGGTCGCGGCTGCTGGGCATGGGCGAGCGCGAGGAGCCACAGGTGTCGGTGTTCCACGGCGTGCCTGCGATGTATGCGCGCCTAGCTGCCGACTACGACACAATGTTCGCCGGCGAAAAGATGACCGACTATGTGCGCACTACGCTCGTGTCGCGGATGCGCCTCATGTGTGCCGGGTCCGCGCCGCTGCCCGACGCGCTTTTCCATAAGTGGGAGAAGGTGAAAAGTGATTAATGCACGCATACAAACACACACTCACTCACACTCACACGCACACGCACGCACACTCACACGCACACACTCACATGCACACACACACGTTCGCGTACGTATCACATTCGGGTTTTGTCGGCCGGGGTCAACACTGTTTATTTATTTACTTAAAGATTTAATGCACAAAATCTTGTACATAAGGCGGACTTAATGCCAAATGGCATTCTCTGCCAGTCTACCTTAGAGTTGAGCGGATATGAATGCGAGAGGGTATATCACTGTTGTGTGAGTGTACTGACCGAGAGAAATAAAAGCAACGCGTTCCGGATGTTAACTGTCGACTTTCGAGACATTACATTTTTATTGTTTTTACACACTTTCATTTATATCTTACAAATAGATTAAATTACCATTTGTTGTCCCCTCAGCATGAATTATACGCGCCCAGAATGCTCGGATTGTCATGATTTTTGAATGCCGTAACTCTGCAAGGCTGTTAACGGCAGGTTGATGTAGAGAGTGGTAGCTCTACGCGGGGGTAATACGATCCATCGCCTTATATAGCACTCCTGTGTGGGTTAAAAGGCTAGCTATTCGTCACTGCAGAACTAAGATTCACAGCGTCCAGCGGAGAATGGCCATACGGATTGTACGCGGATACCGCACGATATCCTTCAAGGCGGCGACTGTCCTGACTCGCTTTCCACCCTTGGATATTCTTGCGGATATAGATGCGAGGGTTCATGCTCGAAATCGCACCATTCGCGAGAACGGTGGTAGTAAGCCAAACTAAATACTCAAGGTTGTAAGGCGACAAGAGCGGCAAAATCCGTTTGCAGTGTGGCGCACCAAACTCTCAGAAGAAAGGTATGCGCGCAAACGCATTGTGGGGGCCATCCTACCGGTCTTCGAAGCCTGGATGCAACGACGAGGAGGAAGACTCACCTACAGAGTTACGCAGGTGATCACTGGGCATGGGTGATTCAGTGATTACCTGTGTAGAATCGGACGTGAGTCGACGGCGAACTGCTTCCACTGCGTATGTGGGCACAAGAATTCCGCATCGCACACGCTTCAGGTCTGCCCAGCATGGGTATCGGAGCGGCGGACCTTAGTAATTCGGATTGGACGAAACCTCTCCTTGCCAGCAATCGTGTCGGCGATGCTGGGAGGAGATTCGGCGTATAGGGCTGTAGCCTCCTTTTGTGAAAGTGTTATGGTTCAAAAGTAAGCTGCTGAGCGGAATCGAAAGAAAACAAATTCTGCTCAAAGGCGAGGCTGTCGGAGCGCTAACGTGCTTCGTCACGGCCCTCCGGTAAACGATGTTTCTGTCCTGTAAAGGGACCTCTGAAGTCGTGGGTGGTAAGGATGGGGGTCCTGATGATCTTTCCAACGGCTTTGAGGAGCACGATGGTAGGACGTGGTCTTTAACCATTGGGTAGACCCCGCGAGAATTCTGGCTTCTGCTTCGTGCAGAACCAAGGATGGGCTATCATCATAACATAGCGTTGGAGGAGCCGCGGTTGTGTTCCGAATGGAGATCCTGCGACTCCTCCAAAACGCTGTGGACGACCACCGGGGTTTTAGTGGGTAAAAATCCCACATAACCCTGATTTACCTCCAGAAGACAGAGTATAATTTCGAAGATTTCCCCCCCGATAACAAAAAAAAAGAGTGGTAGCTAGCCAAGCCGGTACCATACCACAATTTGGTCTTTGGCGGAGTCTACGAGTACAAACCACTTCACCACTGACGTATTCGATATTTAGTAATTTCCTATTAAATTTATTATTAAGTATTTAATTATAATTTTTCAGATATCGGGCATCCGTCTGCTGGAGCGCTACGGCATGTCCGAAGTGGGCATGGCACTATGCAACCCTTACAGGCCTGTGGAGCAGCGGCGCGTAGGCTACGTGGGCCGCCCGTTGCCCGGCGCTAGTGCCCGCGTTGCTGTCCTCGAGGACCTCACGCCCCTTATCACTGTCGAGACCCCGCTTCCTGACACTCAGGTCTTTTTTTATTTAATATTGATCAGTGCTTAGCCACAATGGTGATGGTGGAGCTCACTAGCCCAGTATTAGCCCATTCTTGCAAAACTTCTTTTGCAAAACATCCACGTCCTATTTTTTTATTGCTTATGGGTTAACGTTTAACCTTGATCTCACCTGATATTAAGTGACAATGAAGTCGTAGATTTTGAACTGTGTTCGAACAGAATACATCTGTCTCTCACATGTATGACTGTCGGAACATGATAATGGTGTTATGGCGGCAGATTGACTCCGAGGGTGATAGCTAGCCAGGCGGGTTTAAAAAACCCTAGCACCATCTAATCTCCATTACTTCTGTGGATCAGAAATCGAATCCGGGATGTCCGCGTCACCGGGCAAGCTGGTAAAACACTGCGCCACGGACACAGTCGATTATTTAGTCAATGTTGCAGATAAGTTGGTCCATTCCTTCGTTGTTTGTTCAAGCATTCGTGTATAAAAAAAATAAGCAAATGTTATACTCATGGAGATGACTCCATTCTTAATCCATGTGTAACAGATCTCTAGAAACATGAATCTCTATAAACTGCCGTTATTGGACACTTATCTTGCGGCGTAAAGGTGCCAGTACCAGAGCCGCATAACTAGTGGAGTTTTGTTGGCAGTGGTGTTTTTGGAACCACTTTTAATGTCAACCTGCCGCCATAACAGTATTGCTGTGTTCTGTCAGTCATACATGTGTCAGCCAGAAGTATTTTACGCGCTCACCTATCTACGACCTCTTTGTCGCTTAATATCAAGTGACATTGAGATCAACTGTTATCACATTGCCGATTAATAAAAACATGATACTTGTTTATTACACTTATTAGTTTTGACTTAGAAAACCTCTTTAGTGCTAGATCAGGTATTGGCACTAGATTGCTTAATATTTCTCCTTCTATATAGATATCGTTAGAAAAGCTGGGCCTGTCTGGCTCGAAGGAAGTCTTCTGGGATTCTGAGGGCAGAGATTGGAAGGAGTCCACAGTGACCATCCACAAACAGAGCAGGGATGGGGAGTATCAAGGAGAACTCCTGCTAAAAGGACCTGCTGTCTTTACAAGGTAGATTTTTGATGAAACAATTTTAACTTCAAATAAACCCTGTTAGAATGCACACTCTATATAAATTTAATTTAGCCATTTTATTTATGCTTTCCTTTTATGATGAAAGTTGAATTGAGAACTATAAATTTACTGTAATAAATCATGTTTTAAAATGCTTTTGAGATGGAACTGGTGACCTTTTGCCTTTACTGAGTTCTCTGTTCTGTTTTGCTTTTATCGGTAGGCGTAGGTTAAAGCGCATAAATATATTGATCGAGGGAGGACTTTCACCATCGTGGGCCTTATTGTCACTACATAAATGGTATAAACTTTATGATTTCTTACATTTACGCGAATATTACTCTTTTAATAAAACTATCGAATATTACAAGTTATCTATTGTTAAATCCGTGATAACTATTATATCAGGATATCTGTCATATTAGTCTTCCCATGACCATGAAAACTGTAAAGCACTTAAAATGTGGGGAATTATGTATTTCATATATATAAAAATGCAATAATATCCTTAAACTTTAGTCGATTATATATTTCAACTGTTTAAATTTACGGTCTTCTCTCGCAAGGGGGTGGATCTTTGGCTATAAGTGAAGCCAGTAATCCACCACTCAAAATATGTTCTTTAAAATGCTCATCATCATCTACAGCCGAGGGACGACAACTGCACAATGTAGCCTTTACCCATGGATTTCCACACCGATTGTAACTGCGCGTCTGACATCAAACGGGTGCTAAATGCACAGATTTTTTAATTCTTATAGCGCAAGATTCCACGGCTTAGAATCTTCATTATTACTTACGTCGTGGGTAATTAAGATCAGTTTTTAGTCACATTGTAGCTAAGAAGAAATTAATTGCAGATACTGGAACCTCACGCCGCAGCTGAACTCGGCGGACTTCACGAGCGACGGGTGGTTCCGTACGGGTGACACCGTGGTGTACTCCGACGGCCGTTTCCGCATACTCGGGCGGACGTCCGTCGACATCATAAAGACGAACGGCTACAAAGTGAGCGCGCTTCAGGTCGAGTCCGCCATCTTGGAGCACCCGCACGTGTCTGACGTGGCGGTGCTTGGCGTGCAGCACGACACTCACGGCGAGATCGGTGAGCGCGTGGTGATGGTGATGCGATCAGTGATAGCTCTATGTTCCAAATCCCTTGGCATGAGAGTGGGCGTTATGAACAGGATGGGGGAGGGGTTTAGTAGGTAGAAGTCCTACATAGCACTTTTTTCCACCCTCACCCCCATTCGTTATTGAAACAGGATGTCTTTTTATAAATAATTGGCGTAGGAAAATGAGCGGAGTTCGCTTGATGGAAAGTGATAATCATAGCCCATAGACAGCCGCAATACTCGTGGAGTCGCATCATCAAGGAGGAGCAGGCTCTTTTCTTGAAAGTCCACCAAGTGATATCTGTCCTAACAAGATTGGGGTAGTCACAGCTGCGTTTTCGACCTTTGTTTTGAGGATTACCCCCTACCCCCAATTCATACCAACAAAAAGGTCTCTTCAGGTCTTTTTCAGACAGTCTTAAGTTATGAATGCTGCTAAAATAACACAAGTCTGTTATACAAGAATTTTAGGATTTAAGGTATTGTCATGTACAGTGACTGCGGTGGTCGTGCTGAAAGAGAAGGCGAAGTTGACGTTGAGAGAGTTGAAGGATGAGGCCGGCAAGAAACTGGCGCCGTACATGCTGCCGAGGAAGCTGCTGGTGGTGGACCAGATGCCTAGGAACGCTATGGGGAAACTGGATAAGAAGAAAATTAAGAAGGTCTTCGGTGAAAAGTTACGATTGAAGAAGTACTAAGACTGCCGGTACGGTAAACGGTAGACTTATACACGAGACCATTTCCTGTCCGAGTGATTAGTTTAAGAAAAAATATGCAATTAAGTTATTCATATTACAATTTTAATGTTATTTAATCGGCAATCGGCTCATGCGTGACCACAATTTCACGTGATATTAAGTAACAATGAGGAACTTCGCCTAGAATACTCTGCCTTTTTTGTCTGTTATGGGCTCGCACTTGACCTCGACTTCTCCAGATGTTAAGTGAAAATGAGGCATTATACTGCGAAGCGTGTTCGCCCACAATAATTTAGGCACTGACATATATGAATGCCGGAATACAGCAATGTTATCATGGCGGTAGATTGACATAACGGTTGGTTGCTAGATAGACGGGTTTAAAAAAACC
This sequence comes from Pharmacophagus antenor, assembly GCA_018245475.1. Classification (NCBI taxonomy): domain Eukaryota; kingdom Metazoa; phylum Arthropoda; class Insecta; order Lepidoptera; family Papilionidae; genus Pharmacophagus; species Pharmacophagus antenor. The sequence goes on along the minus strand of DWQX01001660.1, from coordinate 12,556 downwards.
CTTCCACCATCCCGGCTCCACTACTTGTGTGGCTCGCTGAAGATAAGCGATAAACTAGTACGCCACGAAGACAGTAAAAAAATAACTCTTGTTGGAATACTTGGACTACGACATTGTAATGTTTTTTATTTCAGCTCTCGTCATTTAGCTGTCATGAAACCAAGGACTTTCGTACGCGCGTAATGTAAAATACTGTAAATATCTCTAGTCACCTCAAATCAGTAATATTGTTTCACAACGTTATAATGTATTAAAATATAACAATAACCATATGCGATGTCCATCGGTGAAATAACTTGATGGGTAATCAGAATTACTATCTGTTAGACCTGTTTTATCCACATTATTACTTCAGATTTCGAATATTCAATAAGCCCTTGTTAGATCTTTTAACAAGAGGTTAGTGAATATATTATATATATTCATGCCATTTATATATTATATACGTTAAAAATCGTATTTCATAAATTGTTGGTAGTTAATGTACATATAGACGTAATTTTCGATTTAGAAATGTATATCAAATAAATGTTTCCAATTGTTGTGAACCCCTGTACGTGACTAGTTGGCTTTTGCGCCTACTGTTTTGCATTTAATGCGATTATCTTTGGAGCTGCCGCTGTTCGGTGCTGTAAACATTTTTTGAATTTCTTTTTACGGAAATTCTTTGATAACCATTGTATTGACGTGGCTGTTTTTTCCTGGCTTTATTTGTTTGCGTAGAGTTATTAAGATAACTTTTATTTTAACTTGTTAATAAAATCAAAACGATTTTAATAACCAAAGAAGTCGACTATATAATTATAGTATAAATATAAGTTTTGTTAATAAATGTACGACATATTATTTGCCAATAGGTGTCCTACTGTTATCTATTGACAGAACTAATATCTTTGATTGTTTGTGGAAAATAAAGACATTTTAAGTTAATTGCTTCGTGTTTTATTAACGAAATCAAAGCTTCTTTATTAACGTTAACAATTAACAAATTATATAAACAAAGATGAAATGAACAATGGAAAATGTATAAATAACCTAGGAATAATAAATATGATATCACTTATTTATACTTATTAATAAAATACAAAACAAAAATATTACAAATATTTTAACCAGTCGCAAGATAACGGCTATAATAGACGAACATAAAAGCAAACTCAATGCATATTACAGATTAAAATTTAATTTACCATAAAGTTCAATTCACACTCAGATACACATAAATATACACATGTCAATTATCAGAAATTGATTTATTTGATGAGACCGAAGTTCCTACATTTGCTTATCTATTTCTAGTACCAAGATAAAGAAACTAGCTAAAGATTATTGAGACGCAATGGTGTAATCGAAAATATTAGAAATAATATGATAAATGTGTTCAACTTATCATTATCATTTAATATAAAAGCGATAAAGGCAGTGCTGTGTTAAATATCGAACTTCTTTCAGTTGATCACCAGGGGAATATCCCGCACGGTTCACTGGATTATATAATCATAAATTAATAAGTCATAGACAATGATGAATGTTTATGGCAGTAATGACACTAAAAAATTACATCTTTGTTACAAACTACAAAGAGAAATGTTAAAAAGCTTACACATAAACTACACGTTTACATTTGGCTAGGATTCTGCAGAAAACTCCTGGCAGCCACCGTCGCGTTCAGTAAACACGGCGGCGAGAACGTCGCCGACGATATCGCCTCCGCCCAACTGGAGTAAGTTGCTATCACAGTTGCAGACATACCTAACACCATCACAAGTGAGGCAAGCAATACGTCGTACCATTTCACATTGTATTCGTCGATGTACGCGCGATATATCTCGTCGTAATTTCCAAAAGTTTCGTATTTAGTCGACATCGTTGTGCTCGCTATGAGCGGCAACTTTGACAAGTCGATGCCATCTTGTGAAACGTTCCCGCCATTACGATAAGCTTCTTTTACAGATTGCTTAAGTTTGTACGTTAAAGAGAATTCCTGTTTTATGTTAATCGATTTGAGGTAGCAGAGTTTTAGGAAAAACAGCGGCGGGAATACGAACATGAGGGGTCCGGTGAGCGTCGAGCCCACGAGTCCCATCACCAAGTCGAATCTTGGAACGGATTCTCCGAGAAATACGGCCAAAGCGACAATCCCGGATCTTACTAAGCAGCGTTGTACACAGAAATCTGGCAAAGAATGATCATTTTTAATATAAAGAAAAGATAAATCCTTAAAAAGCTGATGTTATTTTTAAGCTTAAATCGGGTTATTTTTAATGAATATTTAATTTTTGGAAATCTTGATTGATTTACTTATTTAAAGAAAAAATCTAAATTATCATAGGTTGTTACTGGACTTCAATGTTATAGACCACCAAATACGGGGTTTAAAGCTATCACATCTCCCACACAATTTATTATTTTAAATTGAAAAACATCTAAGGTTAATAAAATAATCGTTCCTACAAAGTTAAAAAAGATACGAACTATATGTAAAAAATTATGATACTAACTTCTAGGAATCTTAAGTAAGTCTTCTAGATGTTGAAAGAGCGCGGAGTTTCCCACTGCGCTCGACAGACACAGTTGCAGTGTAACCAGCAAGGCCACTATGTATAATGTGACAGAAGGCGGCATACCTTAAAATTATTAATGGCTATTATCACATGTGAATTATTATTGGTTGAATTTTTTTTTATGACATTACAAGGAGTAGATAATTATTAATGCGTACGATTTTGGGCCTGACCCAGATAGAGGACGGTACTCGGCGAGCTTGACATAAGTGTAATCAAGAGGCTGATTGACTAACCGTATATCATGAGAAAAGCTAACCCACAGACTTCGCTGGATGAGCCACTTGCTAAGGTAAGCGTTTATGCAGCTACCACCGTCTCCCATAGACGGTCATAGCTCTCAAAGAGGTTATATCGGAATCTCGATTTTCCATCGACTTGTTGGCCGGCCTAGGTATCTACGGAAGGATACCGTAGAGCCCGCCTTACGCGTTCTTTAAGCTGTGGATTCGCAAGAGACAATGTGGGATAGGCAAAGCTGGCGTTCTCTTGTATCAGAGGCCAAGATACACATTGGGTTGCTGTGCCAGAGGGTTAAGTAAGGATTGAATGATTGTATAGGACTAAATTGAAAGGAAGAGATCACGTGGTCCTTAAACAAAATAATGAATAGGTCTCATAAATAGTCACTGAATCCATTTTAACACGATGTGCCTGTAACGGTGCAACCGGTAGAAATGGAGATAGTAAGACGAGCAACAGCCCGAGAAAGGATTAATGACAAATAACATCCTCCATTTGTCATCACCATTGCCTAGTTATATTATTATGACAAGAGTGTGAAGTAAAACATGTCGGGATACCATATTGATCTAAATGCAAGCACGCCTCAACTTTTTAAGTGTCATTGTCACTTAAACTCTTGTTCCGTTGTGTTATTAAAATTTAATATCAATGTGATGCTATGTTGATGACAAGAGAATATTAATAACTATGTAATTATGATCATAATATAAAATGTGAATTGTGGATAGATGCATAAATAATATTATGAGAATCGATGTAACCCGACATTTAGCCCATTTTCTAGAATAATCACACTTCCGAAAATGATTAATTTACAGTACGCCTTTCTTAGTATTATATTCTTTTCATTCTTTGATATCATAAAAATATAAATCCCTATACTACTTTTACCTTTGTTTGTTATTTCATTTGCCACAGCTCGATCTTATTATGAAATTAAATTGCTAAGTAGTTTGGAAAACATTGTATCAAAACTACACACATTTCGATTTAGTTCATTCCAAAATTAACGATGCAAAACCAAATGTCTTAGTTATTAAAATCCGGAGACGTATAAATCTTGAATTATGACGTGTTGTCGCATCAACCTTGCAGTATGTTGTTCTCGACGCTGTTCCCGTAGCGGTTGGCAGCGAGCAGCGAGGTGACCATGAACATGAAGCCAGTGGTCAGAAACGCGCCCAGCACCGCCGAATTGATGCGCCTACTGTCCTTCATGTCCACCTGCAGCGTCAGCAGCATCGGATGGATGTCAAACTGGAAAGTTTTACGGCCGCCTGTCACATCGGACATCCTAAAACCTATTATTCTCTTTAATTTTTGGGGTCACATGATGACAAGTGGTCACTGTCGCCGATAGATAGCCATGACATTCGGCGAGTCGCAGTTGCATATCCGACGAAGAAGGGATTAGTCTATATTCTTGAAAGTTCTCAATTTTGGAAATACCGTTGGCGACAAATGATTGCAAACTTAATTAGTTATGCGTGGTAAGTAGCGCTTAAATGGCACAGTGAAATATTGCCAATCATCTCCGTAACCTTGTGGTGAGGATGGAATCTAGCGTTGTCGTATTCACTGTACATTTAACGTAGATATCAGTGTACTTTCTTTCTTTTCTGTTATTAACATTAATTCAATGATTGACTTTGCCATGTCTCACCATCAAAATAGTTGTCATAAATATATCAATAATTATAGCGTTCTTTCGCACTTGCACCGCTACCACTTCCTGTAGAAAAATCTATTTAAGAATATCTAATGGTAGTAAAGAAAAGAGGAACAGCCGTGACGCAGAGTGTTTTCTTCGTAACACGAAGGGCTCTAGTTGAAATCCGGAATTGCATAAGAGGTAGAGTTTGGATAGTGATAGGATGTTTGTAAACTACGTAACTAGCTTTCTGCTCCATGCCAATCCGCCTTCATAACAGCATTCTTGTATGAGAGTAGCAGTTAGTTACGTAATACCTGAAAGGCTATTATTCCGTAAGCGGCCAAGAAGTCGCCGGAACTGGGCGTGTAGTCCGTGACTCCACCCAAGCTGGTCGGCGAGACATCGTCCATAATTATGCAGGTCCAGGTCGCGATCGCCACTGTGGCGACGATGCACACCGACATCAGTGCTAAGGATCTGAAAATTTTAGCGCTTTCCTGTGCATCATAATCATCATCGGCCGATTAAACGTCCCCTAAAGATCTTCACACTACAATTGTCTGCCGACTTTCAAAAACAGATTTCTTTTCTTGTTTGATTTTTAGAGTTCATAGGCAAAATTTAACTGATGTCCGCCTATAAAGTAAGCAACAACTAAGCACCTTAGTTTGCGAACCCCGAATTCAACGAATACATCAAAACCATAAAAAGTTGATATAACGTTTTTATATTTAAAATGTTCTTCTCTGGTTGTAAGAAAACGAGGAGCAAAAAAATTAGATTACTTAATGCTTGCTCTTCCTTCCCAATTATTAACATTTTCATGCAGCGCAGATGAAACGCCATATAGAAAACGAAACGGCAAGAAAACGAAATATAACGATCTATATTTAATTATTGGTACAGCATACGGATACAAGCTAATCACTATTTACTATTTAATACAAACATACCCATAATTAAAAAGTCACCATTGTTTACAAACTCAGTCTAAAGCGAATAGCTGCTTACTTCATATCCTTGGGCGATCCTAACCACATGACTGGACAGAGCAAGAGCCCTATGAGGATCATCCACACGCAGTACGTCACGCCCACGCCGCCGCCGGTTATTTTCCACCAGAAGAGCTGCATACTTTGCGATGCTGCCGAATTACATTTAATTCTATAAAGGAACTTCCACCGAAACAAGATAACAACTGAATATGATACATGCGTTTAAATACATAAAGTTTATGTTTTCATAACAATAAATTTTACATTTTTTTTATCTTTACATCCAAATATATAATTTCACCAGTCCTATTATAATCTATTTGAAAAAGGAATAAATAACACAAAGAATACGAAATATGGCGTGTCATTTGTTCGTGTAAATATTACTAGGTAATGGTCCGAGCTCTATTATTTTCAGATGAGTGGTATCTGTACACTTACCGAATATGAAATTGGGCACGGCGGCGCCGAACACGGTAGCGTCAATGAAGAACGTGACCAGTCTTCTTGCGTTATCCCCGAAAGCAAGCTCCGCGACTGCTGCGTATGGAAACCTGGAAATACGTCACTCGATATAAGTCCAGGGGATTCGTTACAGACTGAGATATACTCGTAAATATATAAATTAATGTCTACTTTATATAAATGCATAAATAATAAATATCTGGGACATTTCACACACAGTACTCTAATCCCAAAATAGATAGCTAAGCACCTGTTGTATGGGTTATTAGAGACCGATATACGTTTGTACATATTTTAAGTAAATACTTAAATATAGAATAAACTACCAGACGCAAAACTAACATCAATGTTCATCACATAAATGTTTGTCCTGAGCGTGAATTGAACCCACGACCCCTGGCGTAAGAGGCAGAGCTACAACCACTACACCAACAGATCAGTCAATCTATCTTATAAGCATGTATATTTTATATAGTTTAAATATATGTACTATCATTTGCATATTTGTGTTTTAACTCTCGACATCGTCTTTTCAAAATTTCAGCCAATATTATATAGTTTTTATTTAGATTGTAGTACGATCCGACCGAAAACATTAATTGCTTAGTCCTCTGAATATTGTTGCAATACACAATATTACTTTGATTTTACGCCCGCTTTAAACTTTGTTTTATATGTAACAACCAATTTCAACAATGTAGAGGTAAACAAAAATGCCGTATATATTTTACCTGCTCTTCTCCCGTATGTTGGGTGTCAGCTCATATGCCAGCAGCCAGCTCTTGCCCAGTAGAACAGCTGTATACAACTGCAGAGAGAACACCGCCAACACTAAAGGAATACCGTATACACCTGAAAACATATGCCTCACAATTAACTCTAGAAGTTGCAGGTACCAATATTTTTATCTGAGACGTAGAATTATGAGTAATACAGGTCAGCGCCAAAGTATCCTAGGCCAGAGCGCTTTACCACCTAAATCAAGATTGTCAAATGTAGTGAAACAGAGATGCAATGATTGCCTATTGCTAATAAAAATTTTGTCCTCACATAACACCATTCAGTCTAACACCATTACAAAATTGCAAAAGGCTTTGTACAACACTACCTCTACTAGATTCTCATGTTTATTGCAACCTACTATTTCATACTATTTTATTTAATAAGATTTTCCCTTTCCCGCTTTTTGTATTGGCTTTGTTATAGAACACAGTTTCTCTACACAGTTTTCCAGTAACCTATCTACCGTGTTATATTACTTTCACATATGCACTTCAATGACATCGCATATGACATTTTAATGAGATAAAAAATTAACTAGTGGTAAGAATCCCATGCATTAAATTATCTTTTAGTACGTACAACTGCATTATCTATTTGTAATTGCCAAAACCAAGTGTTAACATTATTGTAGTTACAATAGGGTGCAGTTCAACGGGGGCAATAGTTAGTCAAAATTAGATAAAGTCAAATTACTAGGATAATGAAACTTAACATTTATAGTCCAGGATGAGCGTAAAAGCTGTGTAAACATCATAACAAGCGCTTTATTACGGACAATGGTGACACATACCAATGAGAAGATCGTGTTTGTTTTGTTGCTTTGTCGTATAAAAAAAAATGATTTTCAGTACTGAGGTTACAGCGGAATATGGACCTAACAGTGGAGTTGCGGATATGACCAATCAAATGTGCGGTAGACGTGTACTCTAATAAAAGGACTATTACGTATCCTTTGAAAGTTTAATGTTAGAGAACAATGTACACTTGAAGTAAATTAAATGAAATACGTGTTATAAGATTTTTTGATGTATAAGTTTGTGCTTAACCCCAACGACAAAAAATAGTTAGGACCTTCAAGAAAAGAGTCTACTCCTTCTTTAAAGGTCGGCAACGCAATTGCGACTCCCCGAATGTTGCGCCAGTCTGTAAGCGACGGTGATCACTTTTCATCGGGTGACCCGCTCGTTTACCTATTCTACATATAAAAAAAATCACCCAGTGTCTCGGGCGGTAAAGCGCAAATACCTAGAAGCAGCCTATTCACTTTTCTCTTGAAGACTATTGTTTAAAGTGATTCCCGTCACAAAATACATATTTTCAGTGACTAGAGAAAAAAACTATTTGACTGTCTCCGTGGCTCGGTAGTTTACCCACTTGCCTTGTAACGCTGAGATTTCGGGTTCTATTCCCAACCCACAGTTATAGCGGAGTCTAGATGGAGGTAGGATTTTTTTAACTTGCCTAACTAGCTACTACCCTTAATGTGAATCTGCTACCATAACAACATTGCTGTGCTCCGGCAGTCATACACGTGAGAGCCAAATGTATTCTGGGCGAACACGCTTCACCACCTAAAGACTTATTGTCATATCAAAAGAAATCCAATTGTGAGCCCATAACCGATAGAAAAAGTGTATGGCACAAAAGGAATTACCTTGTTATTAGGTTCGCCAGATACACGAAAGCCCACAAGATTGATTATTAAGTTACGAACCGCAAGCGATGATGCATTTCGGCAGAGCTACCACTGGGAAAACGCCGAACAGGTCGACGATGCACATCATGGTGAAGAGCACGCTCAACCCGCCGGTGGTCTCGCCGGCGGTGTACTGGCCGTGGTGGATCATGGTGGTGGGCTTGGTAACCGCACTCGGCCCTTCACTGTCGAACAATCGCGGCAGTTTCATTGTTACGACGCCCTGCAAAATTAAAAAAAAACAAAACACGTTGACAGGTAGCGACAGGCACACACGAAAAATTACAAAAAAATTTAACTGATAAGCACACATGCTATTCACTGATTAACTATGTTTTGATTAATTCAATTTAATAACCGAGCTAAATTTTAATTAAATAATTTATTATATAATAAATAAATGTTTTACCAAGCGCATTTTATAGAAAAAAAATTTATTATTGTTTAGACTATTATTTACTAAAAACTATTCATTTGAAAATTATCGCCCTTAATAAATCGTGGACTTTATATTTTTTTTAAATCTATGTATAGGATTCAAAACACTAAAAGTTACTATATGTAGACTTAGTTTCTATGTGGTTTTTGTCTCTTAAAATTCAATTTTAGCTTAATGATCAAATCAGCGGTTACACGGACAAGAAGTTTAAAAACGTGTTTGAATTTATAAAACATTGATATAGGAATAAGTTGAAAAAAAAGAAGATATAATAAACGATATTGGCTACGATTATGTAACTATGATATTTGAAACCGGCAATAACAGAAAATTATTTTGGGTAAAACGCCGCCAACATTTCTTATATGCAAAACAAAGAATAATATTGTCCATAACTACCACCAAAGCGACCATTATTTTCACCTACTTCAGAGATACTGATAGTGAAATTGCTAAGTTAACTCGCTTTATCATAGTAATTTCACTAAAAGCACCTTGAATTTAAATTTAAATTTTGTCATCGAACAGATAGCATCAAAAATACCAATAACAGAGAATAACCTGCGCTGTCACCTTTTAATGACACCACATTTTATTGCATCGAGTTTCGGCAGCGCACCCGCACCGACATTGTCTGTTGCACTTTTTGTTCAATGTAATCGCTAAGTACACTACCCTTTCTTGCAATATAACTTATTACATTTACTACATCGAGGAGAGTGAGCTCACGGATCACCGGATTCGTGAGCTCACTTGACCGAACCCAGCAGCAGCAGCAGCAGTACATCGAGGCGAAAGAGATTCGAGCTCACGGATCATCGGATTCGTGAGTCATTATCAGATGAAGCTGCAATAGTCCTCAAAAAGACTAACAGCGATAACATCTTCGAATCCAAAAGCAGGAGTACATCGAATAGAATTACGATTCTGAGGACAACAGGCACAAGATCAAGCGGTACAGTTACGCCGCCTGTCTACAATCCTCACCCTCGCTCAAGTATCTTTCTCTACTCAAGCAACATCTAAGCGACTAGGCATTTACCGAAAAAGCAGTTACATAACAATCGATAAGTTGTTACCATTCTACAACGATCAACAACTAGTCTGCATTCGCTATAATGTATATAAGATTATGCCTCTTACTTTAGGCTATTGTGGGTAGTATTGAATTAAAAATAAAGAAAACAATATTGTCAGTGTCAGTGTCTTCCTGTACTAATTAAATACCTACTAGTAATATAACCTTCATCACCTGAAAACATATTGCTTGTAGCTAGATGTATTCTTGTACATAATTAAAAAATTACATCGTATTTTATATAGTCGGACAAGTTCACTACAAACAACTCTACATATAAAGATCTCATTATCCAAAAACAAAAGATAATACACGAAAAGGTGTCTTTGAATCGACATGTTATCTTGCAATATTATAGTGTACAATAACAATAAAGTGTCAGTAAAACTCTTTGGTATTTATTATGATGTTCATTATTGAATCGGCAGCTAATATCATGTTGAAAACTTCCACTTAAAAGGGAAACGTTAACATAATGATTGAATGAACGAGTGTTTTTATTAACTATATAAAATAATTGCGTAAACTAAATTTAATATCTAAGTTTTATAGGCGGACAAGGTCATCAGATAAAACCTGTTAAAATGTATTATTTGTAATGGCCGTTTTAAGAATATAATTTTGATAGACTGTATGAAAAAAAACATTGGAGTGGCTCGTGTCTAGAAGTAGCTCGTGCCTAGAAGACCGCAATAAAATTCATACTAAATTTAAAAGATAAATGTGTGTCCCTCTTTTACTTTTTACACCTTTTTAGGGTACGATAATTAATGAAAAATTGTCCCTTTTGGAGGGAAGTGTCATGTTCATGCTTCATAGGTCGATCTTAATGCATTATGATTCCGAGATCCCTTACGAAATGTAACTAAGCACTTCTTAAGGAGGCAAATACCATCTCTTTATTGTGATGAACTCGAGAAATTCTGTGTTTCCACCTTCTCTCCGGTTCAGGCAGTGAGCTTTTTCTTACAAACCCCTAGAACGACTGGTAAAACTTATAAACGAATATATATAAATTTATGTATATATATTCATTGCTGAAAAGCGGTTTAACTAGTTTTATATTGCACGCTTCATTATAATTCATTCCTGTCATCTTACAGCATGCCGGTAAGTGATTTGCATAAAATCTTTATCGCTAATCAATCACTATTAATCTTTAAATAAAACCCTTCGAAGGATGTTATTATTTATGGTTATTCTATTAGCATGTTATTTTTATTTAATTAAAAATGATTTGGTTTTAAAAATTAATGAAATCTAGAAAAAAATAAAAAAAAAGAAATCGATAAGATTTATACTTATGAACGTATTGATTCTCTACCATTGCGAAAAAAGTAAACCATATAACGGTACTTTTTGGTACTTTCATTAAGTTATTATTTTTTATAAAAGTGAAAGCACTAATACGTAACCATCCGGTTCTGGTATCTATTGAGATTATTACTATATGGTCGATATTAATATATTTCAACTTTATACTGCAAGTATCACATGAGTACCAATTCTATAAAGTAATTACTAACATTTATTTTTTGAAGAATGGGATAATAATTTTTTATAGTCATCTTTGTTCTGTAGATCGATAATATGTGATCGTATTTAGGCCACTCCTCTCAAAAACTATAATATAATTACTGTAAGAAGTTTTGAATGTAATTGGATCACCGTTCCTTCCCCTTATAAATATGATACTAACAACGTTAAATAACCTGTTATTTAATTATTTAAAGCGCTGGTATAGAATTTATGTATGGTCACATTTTTTGGAAAGAGATTTTTCAAAGAAAATTAATAATTTGTTATTAATTTTCTAATTAATAATTGGTTACTAATTGATGTATAATTTAAACAAACTAGTGGATATTTAAAATGTATACGGAACGAATACGTATATTTAATAATCATATTTTCTAACACTTATACGGTATGTAACCTTGAGATAAATTGTCATCTTGTTAGACTTATTCATTAAATTTTTTGGAATTAATAAAAATTGAAATTCCAGAATTGTAAATTAAATTTATTCAAATGAAACTACCAAATAGCACCTCCCTTGGTCCACCATTCATATAATATATTCTTAATAATTTATGTATCTTCATAAAAAGGACGTTTTGAAGAAAATACACGTTTGGGAATAAACGTCGATCACTGTGAACATGTTTTTTTTAACAACAAGCTATGTGTTCACCTTGTATGTCCAAAATGTAAAATAATGAAACATAAAAATTAAAAAATCGTGTATTCGAAGAGTATAGTAAATTGATTTCATATACTATAAAATAAAAAAAAAAACAAGGAAAATGTGTTTAAAACTCCTTTGTCGAATAATTATTGTCGGTCTTAGGTCTATCCAATTAGTAACGGATTAGGCCGGGCAATCGTCCCACATTTGCAAGGTAAAAGCTGAAACCAGCGTAGCTCCTATGAATTCATTATTAGCGGATTATATTCACTTCCGTTTGTTTTAAGGGATCAATTCAAAGGCATGGACAAATAGATGAATTAGAGTAATACACTTTTTAAATTACTGTCAAAAAGAAATTTTGTAGTTGGAGATAAATGAAAACTCTATTTGATAAGTCCAGTTAAGGGAATAAAGGATATTATAATGTGTTTTTCTATTCAACGAA
>DWQX01001659.1:0-26294 GCA_018245475.1 Pharmacophagus antenor | reverse complement strand
ATATATATATATACATCAGTAGTTGCCACCAAATCTGACTAATATGACGTCACTTGGAAATTCTAAAAAAATGCTGATGATAATATTAAATTTTCTTTTTTATGACATAAAATATCGAGACAAGACTGCGGTGGTGTGAACCTAGATAACGTCTCACTAGAGAGATTACAAGTAAAGAGAGCCTCTTAACTAGTATAAGGTGCTAAATCAATTGGTTCTTTTATTTATACAAACGATCTCATGAGTCAGTATACATTTTTGAAGGAATACAATTTAACAGGTAATATAGAAAGACGAAGGGCCAAGGTACCGATGTAGCCATGGTGTATATGTTTGTTTACAAAAGACGTTAACGAATTCGAACGCGTGTTTGGTGTCATTCGAACTAATGACACAGAGAAGCGACAAGTATGTCAATGCCGCGTTGTGCCGTTGCACTATCTATCGCATAAACTGTTATCGAACACTTCGATTAGAATTCCATCAGACACTAACTACTATACGCAAAATTTACATAAATATACAAGTGAACTAAATAACCGTTTAACAAATAGAATTTCAAATATTAACAATTTTTTTCTTACTATGCTAGAAGACCATCCACGAACAAATTATTTTATGTTGTTGTAACACTATTGTGCAACATTAAATATGAGGCATAAAAACTTTAGGACGTGGAAAATCCCTTACGTCCTAATGGACCATGAGTAAATCTATTAAATTTATATAAATGAGTCAGCGTATTATTTAATTTCCACTAAATATATTTTAGTTTATGCAAACGCACTCAAAATCCAGGCCAGGCGTGAAATACTTAAACTGTTAAATACATTTTCTCGGTTACCAATTAATTTCATTATTATAGTTACAAGTTAACACTACATTGCCCAAAACATTTATCGTAAAACCATTATATTTATTATAATTCGACTTTGTAAATATGAATTAGTTTAATAAATGTAGAATCTGTTTTTATTATCTCGATATTGCTATTCTGAACAGTCACTATTTTAAACTTTTTGCTTTGTTCAAAAATATGTTATGATAACAAAGAATGGTGCAACAAACATCAATTATTATAAATTCATTCATTCATTCGTTTAACGTAAAATACAATACCAAAGGCGTGCGCGAAACATTTTTGCGTTTGAGGCGACAAATTGTGTTATCAATGCTCTCATAAAAACATTGCCCCAAAGATACGACACACATCCCGGCAAATTGGTTATTCTCTTTTTATATTAAATAAAGCGGTAAAACAGGCAGAACGTGGATTACATGGTGACAGCGTTACATTGGTACGCTGGTTTTACAGTGTTATTTCAATATCATCACATTGTCCTAATCACTTCTAGAAGTACTAAAGTTTAGACCCTCTTAATGTTGTCTGCCTCCGCGGCGCAGTCATAGATCGCTTACCTTGTAACACGGTAGTCGCAGATTCGTCGTTATATTATAGTCATATGACATATTTTTGATTGATATTGATGAATTATTACGGTAAAAAGTTGAAGTAAAAACGAATAACCATATATCTAAAACATTTATAACATATAAAGACTTCTCATTAATCCAAGGAGGACTCACGACAAAAAGTTATTTCAAGGTTTTTGTTACTGCTCCGTTTAATTTTATGCCAAAAATTGTGAATCTAAAGAACACCAAGTAATAAAAACATTTTATTAATGTATAAATTTCTTTACTTAAATAACTTAAAATGTGCCAGTTTTTAAGAGTAAAACATTAATTTCCAACGTAAAAGATTTTTTTGACATTCTGCTTGTTTATCAATAACTAACTATTAAAAAAATTAAGTTTTTTAACTTCATTTAGTTAGATATAGTAAACGAATTTAAGATAATTATGGCAACGCAGTAAGAAAATGTATACGTTCTTTTTCCTATCTATCTTTATCTTCATTTGTGTGAATCACACACATCTAAACACCCTAACATCCTAATTATAAGAGTTGTTGGTTTAACCCGGTCATAGCCATGTATATATATCTCAGTGGTGCTATTTTTAAAATTATTGTGCACAAAACGTCCTCCCATCTCTAGTCGCAGTTTAAACGAACATTTTAGTCGCACATCACATCTTTAATGATTGTTAAATGATAATCCTATTTGTTTGATTTCGATTACCTATGTCGATTTTGTTGTTTTAATGGTACTCGCATATATGTTCTAGGAAACCTGTCATTATTGAAACAAGTTTTGGCGCTCTTACTTACCGACGGCTTAAAGGTCACTACTTTAAACAAAAAATATTTAGTTGAAACGAAATTGTTCACCGTAAATACATTAATATGAACTAGGCGTCTTTTTAACATATGATTTTTTTTCTTGCAATATTCAAATTACGCCATCAATTATTGCAAACTGTGAACGTAAATCATTGACATTGTTATTAATATGGCATTTTATATGACCGTATTTTCATAATTATGCATTAACACAACAGCTTTTCTTTTTAGACTTGGCTTTGAAATTATCCAAGATCCTTTAATAAATTCTTGATTTTATAACTCAATCACAATTTTTTTCTTTTCATTATTGAAATAATTTTTCAAATAGCTATGATAATCACAATGTATTATTTCAAATAAATCTAATGATAACGCATAACTTTTTATGGTACAATTCTGATCTTTATTTTTGGTTTGATAGGATATACCACGAAATCGATTCCATACAAAGAATTCAAACATAAAGGTGGGAGAATAAGATCCTTGTAAATTTTGATTAAAACTTGATGCGATTTTATAACTAAAAAGGGCAACTAAAAATTCGTATCATAAAAATACAAATTGTGTTTTTTTTTAGTTTCTGTTTATCTTCGTTTCTATTTTTTTTTGTAAAAAGCAGTTGTAAAACGAGAACTGTTTAATTTAAACAGTGGATTTTAGAGAAAAAAGATATACCTGTAGATTAAACAAAATTCTGCCATAAATCCACAGATTAATTTCGATATCTTTGAAATACTTTTGTTAAAAATAACGAAGTTAAATATATATAAAATATATGTATGAGTATGCGTTGTTGGCACACAATATTTGCTAATGGAGTGTAGGAATGGTGTGGATCAGGAGGCTTTGTTTGCTGACTTGAATATAAAAGTTAATTTGTTGTAAAAAATACCTAAGGAAGTCCTTCATTTGCATTAAGAATAAAAACACAAAAAAAATAACGATAAAAAATGTATTTATATCTTCAATTCAAAGTCGTTTCAATATTTTGTGAAAATTTATTATTAATAAAACAGATTTATAAAAAATAATTTATCATAATCGTTACAACAGGCAGTGAAAAGAGATTAAAAAAGGTTTTAACAAGGGGTCAAAGTGTTTCTGCAAGCGACGATCAAGCCCACATTTAACTGCGCTTTACGAGGAGACAATATCGGTATAATATTGGTTATACATGTTTCTACTCACAACTGGGATATGAAACCAAATAGTTTGGGAAACACTGCTATAGACAGTAATGATATTATTCACTGCGTACGGTTTTGGAGAAATATTATAGTTCACTTTATCTACCAGAAATCTATCCGATTTTGAAAACCTAATTTCAAAATTGACTTAAAGTGTACGACATTGACCGGTGATGATATTTAATGTGAAGTATGTTTACCTTGTGTTAGAATAACTCGCGGAACACCGGATTCGCGAGCAAGTTTCGATGAAGCTGTAATAGTCGTCAATAAGACTAACAGCGCAAACTTCACCGAATCCAGCAACAGCAGCCTTGTGTTAGAAATAGCAATACTCGTAAGTATTTAAAATTGGGTTATACTTTCAGTGGCACTGGTGTTCCTGTCTCCTAATGATATTATTTCATAATTCACGAGGTGAAATTTTTACTCTTGGATACCTGACAGGTTCGCAGAGGCGTCCCGGTGATTTTACATACCAAAGACCAGGTCGAGTCATATCAGGTAAGTTTTCAATTTGTTTTTAAAGCTAAATCTTCAAACGTTATTTACTTAAAAGTAGACAAAATATTATGTAAACAAAATGAAGGAAGAAATGTAATTCAATTCAAAGTTACAGGGACTAATTTATTCAAAGTTTCAAAAACAAAATTAAATTTCGTATCCTATGTACAACAGGAGCTATATCAATGGCGGTGGATGAAGTAAATGAAAAATTGCTTGGGCCTATGGGACATTCATTGGATTTTGTTGTCGCTGAAACTTATGGACAAGAAGAAGTATCTATAAAACAGGTTAGTTTAAGAAAATATTATGTAGAGATTGAAATTTTATGCCATTATTCCTTTATTTAAAATACTTACTGGGAATTTTTTTTATTGCAAGTAGCCCGTTATATATTAATACGTAATTTATAAATAACATGTTCGTTGTAAAAAACCCATAAACAATTTACTGCTGCATTCAGTTCAGCAAAAGTTTCACGAACTAAGTGATTTTATACCCTGTAGATCCATGTTTATAATGGCAATAAATCTTTAGGAATAGATAGAGTGATTTGACGTCAATGGGGTTTTGTGTATGCACAATCTAATTTCAAGTTCCGAAAACAAAATTTAAATGAAAATTCATAATATTGTCATATCAGCGTTTCATATTTAATATAAATGTATCAAATCATTTTTTTATTTTATCACCCACCCGTTTCGCTAAGCATAGTAATTTTTTTATTTAATTACTTAATATTATCCTTCAACCAATCATTTATTAAAGTAACCACAGTATATCCAAAGGGAATGCTTTAATTTTCAGATAGTTCTAAAAGTGACACGTATTGTAGTGAGTAACATGTATTGTCAACCAATTAATTTGTAGAAAGAATCTTTAAATTAATTCATAACACATAATGTTGATCTCTGTAAGATAAGAGAAAATTAACGTTAAATACTGTAATACATTGTTGGGATTTCGAAGTACTCCAACCGACTGGACTCGCGCTCTCCAGAAATAATTTAACTGTGTTATTCCCGAGTATCTCAATGACCCAGTAATAGCGGCAATCTGAAGGCAAAACAAGCGGAGTGAAGTCATTCAGAGGACTCTCATTACACTAATACACTTAGCATAACTATATGCAAAGGTGTTATACTGCTGACAATACAGTTTAATGTCACGTTACATTTAAATTACTATTTTCCTCGTTTAACTGGTTCTCACGCGTGCTCTTTTCCATTTGCCGACATTTCAACGACGCGTCTTGCATAAAATTTTTCGGCTTTTGTTAAAGTTGGTGTTATTCACAAACTATTTTATTCCTTTTTAACATAATCATTGTTAGTAAATACTATTGTATAACATATTTGCATACATAATTTTTATTGAGAAAAAAAAAAAGGTTCAATTTGTTAATATTTCCAGCAGGGCATATTAAATCTAATCTGATAAGACACCGTGTTAAGGTGAAAGGTCTTAGTACCCCAAATTGTATATTCTAAACTTCATCTTTTAATGAATCTCTTCAATTTAACATTACCTTGCATTATAATTATTATAATGATGACATGAGCTTTATAGACTATTGTTTAAATACCACATTTTGAAGAAAAAATCAAATAGTTCTTTTAAAAGTCTAACAACGGAAAAAAATCCTAACAGGCTACAAAAAATTATTGTACACACTCTCAGATATAGTGTCACCGCTTACTAGAATAACATTTTGCGATATTGGGAGCTTATACACATATATTAAATGCTTGAAATGCTTTTACTGTGAACAATAAAAAGTATAATTTTTACGCTGGCTGGTACGATACCATAGCATAAAATATACCGTATCTGCCTTTTTTTTAATTCTCGTTCCCCTAGTCATTTATAAACAAGGCCTAGTCATTTCATTTCTTTTTAATCTCTTATATTTAAATCTCGCTTTCACTCCTTCCAATCTCATTTCTCGCTTTTGTCCTTTTCAATTTTCTTTCATACCACATTCCATTTCCTTTTAGCATACCTCACGCTTAAATAAAGAAGAAGACGTCATTTATTTATTTTAAATTTACATTACATTACATTTACTTATGTCTACGATATACTACTACTACTACTCTACTTATACATATTATCAGTTTGCTTTTTTTTGTTTTTGTTTGTATTTCTACTTCTTTTGTTTTATTTTTGTCAATAGTTTTACTTAAAACTTTTTTACAATATTTCATAAAATGTATTCGACTGTCCTTCCCAGCTATTAGCGACGATATGCTATTCTCCTTCACATTCCGTCTTAACAAGATCTCCAACTCACATCGCTCTTTCCCAAAGATGGGACAGGTGATGATCAGGTGCGACACAGTTTGGTCCGCTCCCGGGTCACATGTGCACGCGGAACTCTCCTTGCACTTAAACCTGTGCAGGTTGGAGGAGAATCCCCCCTGCCCCGTGAACATTTGGACCATCCACCCGTCCAAGTCCAACCGGCGAAGCGTTCTATAGGCCGAAACGGCGTCCCTTCCACATGGCGCCTGTACCAGTCATCAAGCTTATTCAGCCTAAGCTGTCGCTTCACGAACGGGACAGGACACTTCTCATACATAGGTCGCCTTTTATCCTTCAGGGCCGCTTCCTTAGCCAGCTGATCGGCACTCTTATTTCCCCCAAACCCCGCGTACGCTTTCACCCAAAATAATTCCACTTTCATCCCTTTCTCTTTCGCAGCTTTTACATTTTCATTCATTCTTAACGTTTAGGGATGGAGGGTGTCAGGTCTTGCGACAGTTTCGAGAGCGGACATTTAACAGATAATTACCAATATTTAAATTTCATATTGTACACATCATTTGTCAGAATTTTGATTACAGTGTAATTATTTTTGATTCTAACTTCGTTGCAAACAGAAAAGATAACAATATATAATGTTCAATATACTATTATTCACCTTTTAATACAATTGTTACACTACTACTAAAATGTTGATAATTTAGATTACAAAACTATAAACTAAAAATGAACAACGATAAACTATATAAAAAAGCCATAGGTCAACCTCATCTGGCAGAACACCGAGCGGTTCAAATTTGAAATATCTGGGAAGGTTCGCATACTTGCACCGTTTGAGATTTTCTGCGTGTTTTATTCACTAAGAAATTAAAAATCGATGACCTTCTATACGTACCCTTAAAAGGACAGGAACATATAATTTAAGATTAACAAAAATTAATTTCATACGTCAAACTATACAGAGAATAAAATAAAAGCAGAATAGCTTCAAAATATTTCTACTTATATGGTTAGACTTGCCATTAAAAAGTGTCAAATTTGTAATGGAAAATTTTGACATGTACTGGGTGTCTTAAAAGAAAGGTGATCATTTTTTGGTTATTGCGTGAACGAAACTAATTTCGATATTCGACATTTAATTGACGCGCCAAGCCCTAAATTTATTGATAAATTGGACAAAAAGTTTGAAGAGATTGGTACAACACCAAAAAATCAAAGTCCGGACGTCCAAGGTCTTCGAGAACGGTCGAAACCATAGACAGTGTTTCTCAATATGTTTGTGACAACCCAGACCTTTTTAATTCGGAAACGTACTGATACTTTAAACGTGCATAGATCGTCGTTGTTCCGCATTTTACACAAAGATTTAAAGCTGCACCCTTACAAAATTCAATTAGTGCAAGAATTATGAAAGGAAATATCCGTCACGAATTGGCAGCCATCACGAATAATACACGCCGAGCCGTCATAGAAAATTAATTATGATTAAATGAATTCTGTGAACGCACGGTTTACACTTGGACGATATCATTTACAATAAATAAATTTCCGAAAAGTGTATTTTAATATGTAATAAACATTTTTTAAATTAACTCCTTGCTTAATTTTTTATCGTTTTTTTAAATGTAAACTTTCTTTTGAGTCACCTTGTATTATTACAGTGGGATCCTACCCTATCTTCGTTTCCTATTCGGTCTTTAATTTGTCATATAGCGTAATATGCCATGAAAGTATAATAATAAGTCTTCACCTGCAAAAAATGTCTCGTTTACTTATATTGATCGTGCAAACCGTGATGTTCAGCCCCTGCCTTAGCACAGAACTCTAAATTCTCCAAATTATTAATGAATAACATTTGATTAAAGAAATAAATGCTCGTCACTACCACGATCCGTTTGAAAGGAAACCTGTAAAATATACTGACGGTTACATTTAAGTAGCAATTGCCAATTACTTTTAACATAAGTTTCAATATATTTTGAACAGGTAGCGGCTCTGTGGGCTGCCAACGTATCTGCATTTATCGGTCCGCAAGAGACCTGCGTCCATGAGGGACGCATGGCCGCCGCGTTCAATCTGCCTATGGTCAGCTATGTACGTACACATGTTGCTTAAGAACCCTTGTCTTACGTATCATACAATTTTTCGAATAAACTAACCTTAATCATTTAAAGAAGTTTGCCTTTATTTTTATTATTAACTATACATGCTTGAAGTGCAGATCTTTTTTATAACATAAATTTTCGTGCTTTTTTATTATGTTTAAGTAGATAAAAATACCTAAATACAAAATAAATAACAGCCAAAGATACTTTTCTTGGTATATAGGATACAGATCCATTATCGATAGCCACCCATCACTTAAGGTCTGTGGATAAAAGGCTAGCGACAATTTTAGGTTAGTAACTACACCTGCACACAGTGATTAGTTGAACTGTGACGTATTTGTTAACGACATTCCACTTCCACGTCATCAAGCATTTTATGATTATACATCTAAACAATTTATTGATTAAGTATATTCGTCAATGTCAAACAATCGAGTTAATGTGATGCATACTTTATATGTCAATAGTATGTATCTAAGAGACATCAACGTACTAGGCAATTTGTACACAATTGTTAATATTTAGCACGACTTTATCATTTCATTATCTTTATTTCAAAAAGCTTTGTGCCAAGTCTAAGGTAGGTTGCGGATAAAGAATGGCCTTCAGATATGAGGGCTATACCGTACAATGGGGGGGGGGTCTGAGAATACTATTCACCGCCCCTTTCTTCCCATGGGTGTCGTAAGAGGCGACTAATGGGATCCTCGAGTGGCGATCTACGCCACTAGTGGTAGGGCTTATGTCCGACTGGTTAGTAACCACTGTACGCATGATGAAAAAATCGTGAAGTGCTCGCTCGTAGGTCGCGTTTCGGGTTCAGCCACCGTACAACCAGAGCCCGTGTAAACGTTGTTGCGACATATCTTCGGTCCGGTGAGTGCGTTCATCAAGCCGATGCCGGGAGGATTGCGTCGACCCGCCGACCAGGGAGACCCGTACAAACGGCTGTCCCGCTGACCGCCCGCGGTATAGTACAGTGATCCAAGCGTGCCTAAACAGCTCGCGAGGCTGCCCTATTATGCCGCGCATAATCTCGGGGTGGACCGTCTTGCCGGCTGGTGACCGGAACGTGGGTTTCGACGGCTATTCCCTTTGGGGGTTCGAGGCCATTCCGTTCGGCGGTTCGACGTCTCTCCATTGCAGGTACTTCCACCGGTGAGAGTAGCCGCTCACACTTTAACCGTTGTATATCGCTACAACGCCTACCCACTTCACGTCTCTCCGCCTCCACACAATGGCAGCACACAAAAAACATAATGGTCGTACAGCAATGCACAATCCCACACCACCCTCGCTATTTGAGTTTGAGTTCTGTAACATACGGGGACTTTATTCTAACCTCAATGCTGTCCACTAATATCTTG
Source organism: Pharmacophagus antenor (assembly GCA_018245475.1). NCBI lineage: Eukaryota > Metazoa > Arthropoda > Insecta > Lepidoptera > Papilionidae > Pharmacophagus > Pharmacophagus antenor. The sequence continues at coordinate 16,615 of DWQX01001659.1, read as the reverse complement.
AGACAGCACAACTGGCAATGTTGTTTCTGATGGAGACGCAAATGCTTCCGCCCGCTGATGCAAGTTACCTCCTCTATCCCGGCTACGTACTTGAATTCTTCAAAGCTAAAGCCGGTGTGTGCTTATATATTCGAGACGATATTTGCTGTCGCCGTTTAAGTTGCTTGGAAGTGGCACTTCTCTCCATCCCCTTGCAGTGAAAACTCGTTGTAATATAGCAAAACTAAATAAAGTAGAAAATACCCTTAAACTGTTCTGGGCTAAAGCACACGCGGGGATGGAGAGGAATGAATGAGCAAAAGAGACCGCAACCAAGAGCAAAACAAAACCGAATTATGATATGTGTCCGATTTCATTCGTCAAAAGCCAGATCAGACTGGTATCGATTGGCGAATGGAATCGGCGATACAAGGAAAATAGCACAGCAACCACAACCAAGAAATTCTCACCAGATGCAGAAACAGCCTATCAAATTATTAAAAAAATAGAACTTGATCCAATACTAGTACAAATATTCACAGGGCACGGCGAATTCTCAGAATACTTGTACAAATACAAACGTAAGGAGATTCCAGCGTGCAACTGTAACAATGAGACCAATGAAAACATCATCCATGTCATAACTGATTGTCCTATTTTTGCCAAAGAGAGATACGAAGCAGAAATATTTTAGAAACTAGGATAAGTAAGAGTAATTTAAGTATATTAATAGAAAATGTAGAAAAGTTATAAGTAAAATTAAATAAGAATAACAATATAAGATAAGAATAAAAGATATAGTTTAGAAACTAGAATATAAGATCCAAAAATGTACATAAAAGACAAAACAAATAAACCAACAAATGTAAACAAAATCCCAAAATGAAGGAAACATTGTTTCGGTGATACGGAACTTTCAGGCGCCACCGCTGCCGTTACTGATGACATCACTGTAGAAATGGAATACTACTTCCTATTTTCTGACCTCGTCAGTAAGAGCAGTCCCAACCTCTGGTTCAACCGCGACTGTGTAAATTCTGTTTCCTCCAAACAGGTTGCATACCGCACATGGATCACGGGCCGCGCTCTCAAATCTCTCGATGTCCTTTTACTGAGAGCAGCCTATAATAAAGCTTCCAAGTCCTGCAAGAAGGCTTACATAACAGCGGATGCCTAGCGCATTGCACGCATTGGCCAAGAGCTAGTCCGGCATTCTACGGGTTTCCGTAGCTACTGGCATCTGGCCACTATCGTGCAAAGAAATTTCTGCCAGCCTTCGCTGCCACCACTGAGATGTCCGGATGGTGCTCTAACTTACAAGCCGCAGGAGAAAACCGATATCCTGGCAAGTCTCTTCGCGGCAAATTCCCGAATCGATGACTGTAAAGCACAGCCACATCCAATACCACACCGTGGCTGTTCCATGCCTAACGTAAAAATCAGGCAACGTGATGTGCGTATCAAACTATAGTCACTTGTTGTCCGAAAAGCCAGTGGACCGGATGGCATACCTGCGATTGTACACAAGAAATGTGCAGAGGAGTTGACTCCCGTACTCACACGCCTTTTTTTACGTGGGGGAAATGCCTTCGCATATCTGCCTCCGCGGAGGTAAAGGCAAGTTATGTCGGACTTGCACCGACTAATACCCCCACGATGTTCCATCCTCGGCACTTTGCGGTAAGGTCACGGGAATGCTTTCGCACACCTCCGTAACCCCACCAGCTTTGGCCGCAATGTGCAGCCCATCCTCAGAGCGGAGGTAAACCTCCCCTATCCCCTCCTAGTAAGGCGCACTGGAAGATATAGCGCGCCTTTCGCTCTTGCGTCTTACGATCAAATGGGCAACGGACCCCCCCCGAGTCCGTCACCCAGAGGCCATGGGAGCCGAGAGGACGAGCGCCCAAAAGCACAGGTACTCCAAGCTCCCTGTGGCGGATGTGGCTCAGACAACATGGTTCGGTTCAATGCCAAGAAAACTCAGGCGTGTGTGTTTTCGACAAAAACATCGCCATTCCAATCCTTTCCCACTCTTCAGAGCACAACCTTAACGCCACAGAGCAACGTCACCATGCTCGGCATAGAGGTTCGCTCCGATCTCAATCGAAAGAACCACATCGAATTCGTGATTAAAACAGCGTCACGAAAACTCCGTGTCCTGAATAAGGTGCGGCATTTTTTCACGCCTGATAAACTGTGCCTACTGCATAAAACATAGGTGAGATCCTGCGTCGAGTATTGAACTCCCTCCCAGCTCATGTGTTTCTTCCTTCATATAACTTTTGTTCTTTTACGTGAGGAGTGAAGAAGCACCTTGCGGGTCGGCAGGATGGGGAGGGCTCATGCAACAACTTTTTGTGGCACCAGCCATCTTAGCATTTGGACTCCACTTCCACTTAATATCAGGTGGAGTGGAGTCATTTGCTCGACCTAAGTATAAAAGAAATCAACTTTGGATGGTTGCGCCAGAGAAGTATATATGTAAAAATATTAATGCTTATGTATCAGTTAAATCCCATATTCTAATAGGTTTATATTAACTAATGTATTACAGTTTGTTAATATGAATTAATGTAATATAGGTGTATGCCCAAACTGCTTAAAGTACTCAATAGGAATGTGAAAGATTTTACAATGATATCAATATTAAAAATTATAAATAAAAATGAAATCGTTGCAATAATGGGAGGTTTTAATGTTAAAGTAGGAGAAGCTTCTGTGTACATCAAAGTCTAGATTTGGCCTCGGTTAAAGGAACGAAAGAGTAGACCGCTTGATAGAGTTCTGCACAGAGCATAATCTAACTTTAATAAATACATGGTTTCACTTACCAAAAAGTTTTTTATACATCTGGGAATCCCCATTGCAGACCAAAGATAAGATAATTGGAAATCAAATTATGAGATTACATTTGTATCAACCAGCGCTTTCGTAATGCAATTACAAACTCTAAAAAGTATCCTGGAGCAAACATTCACCCGAATCACACTCCTCGTAAGTGCATGATCCGGCTAAAAATAAAGAGATTACAACAACGAACAACACGGAAAACCCTTAAAAAATTAAGATTAAAGAACAACAATATATGAGAAATACTGGAAACAAATAGACGAAGTCAATATATAATGGATAACATAGAGTATTGCAACACGAAAAGTATATTACTGGAATCGGCTGGGCAGACGCTTGGTAATACTGTGTTAGGACTATAGGAAGCACTAACCATGGGTATCAAAAGAATTACTTAGACTATTTAAGGAACGAAGGGAAATTAAACAAGAACTAGACTCACAGACAGATAGGTAAGGATCTTCAACGCAAGATCAGGGAAGCTTATGAAAGTGAGATCATATCTCAGTGTCAGCTCATTGAACACATATAGGCCACACAAATATTATGAATTACACAAATCCTTAAAAAATATCAGATGGTAAGCAAGCTTCATGCCCTAGCACTATTATGGACTTAGATGATGAAATCCAATTATATCTCGAAGATAAATTGCGATTGGGAAGAAAACAAGTACATCCAAAAAAAATTTCATGATCGCAGGTCGGAGCAAGAGGTATATTTAGGTATTAATGGTACCTATTCTTTTGCGAGGGCTTAATTATGTCCGTGCGTATATGAAACCAGGCAACATGGCACGAGAGGGTGGAATATCTTCAGAATTCCTGGTTAAAACAAGAAAATTAATATGATTACCTTATTAATTTTTTTAATACTGGCAATATTCAGACTATCTTGCTGTGCCCTACATTTGTGACTATAACCAAAAGGTCAATAGTGGTTGAATGTGAGGAATACCGCACCATTAGCCTGATGAACCATACCTAAAAGGTTTTAATAGTTTCAACCACATTAAAGGTGAATGAGGGCCTATGAAGAGGTGTCGGTACTAGGAAAGCTAATTTAACGTTAAGCACTCTAGCAGAGCATACAATTGAACACCATGTGCAAGTTTATATGTGCTTTATTGACTGTAAAAAAGCTTTTGATCGTGTCCATCATTCTCAGTGTATAAAGATCTTTAAAAAAAAGTAATGGATGAAAAAAAACAGAAGATATAACGGACGAAAAACAACGATGGCAGATTATCGGAATGGTAACCGATCCAGAAAGAATGCAGACAAAGTTACAAATTGTCGCCATTGATACATAACCTGTATTGTGAAGCAATATTGACATATCTACAAAAATATCTAGAAGGAATAAGCGTGAATGAACTACGGATCAACAATATCAGACACGCTGATGAGACACTAGTGATAGCTGATTCTGATCAAGGTCTTCAAACTATTGGAAGACGTAGCGGAACCTGGGGATGCAATGAGACTTAATATAAACATTGGAAAGACAATAACCATGATCATATCCAAATCCACAGTACTACTAGCTAATAAAACGCTTCATGGATCTGTAATCTGTAATAAATCTACGGTGAGTAAATTTAAATATTTCGGCCGTTAGTTTACATCTAATTTAAATCATCTGGAAATAATCAAGAATAAAATTGGACAGGCAAATTTTTCAAAATGTCGAAGGTTCTATGTAATCCCAACATTACATTTACCGCCAGATACCGCGTGCTAAAATGTTACGTGTGGTCCACTCTTTTATGTAGGTGTGAAACCGGGGTGCTGAAAAAGAATTGCTGTAAATAGTTGCAAGCGTTTGAAATTTGAACACTAAGACGGATGTTCAAAATATCATGACGGGACTTTGTCTCTAACGCCCGTGTGCTACAAAGAGCGAACACGACACGAATGCTTATGACAACCGTCATATGGAGAAAGGTTGCTTTTTGTTCATCTGCAACTTAGGTCCCAGTACGCACTTACAATGTAGATCTTTGAAGGAAGGGCACATGGTCGGGAAAGAAGAAACTGGTTTGAGAATATGAGAGAGTGGACCGATATAGCTATAATAAAATAAAATAACGTGCTAGACCGCAAGAGTTTTCTCCGGCTGACCGCCGAATTACAATTTGAAGATGGCACCACGTAATGATGATGATGACTTTAATTTTTAACTTTTTAGCAATCATAAATAAATCAATTCTAGATGCGATGATGAGCGTCGCGACCAGTCTGTCAGTGTACAAAATTGAAAAGTTTTTTTTCGTAATAAGCGCTAACAGATAATAAATAATGATTTAGTATACGACTTATAAAAAAATGTCACATGACAAAAATGTATTTGAAAGATTTAAAGGAATGTGTATAATGTTGTAAAATCAATATCCCATAAAATAATGTTTATACCTTCTTCTACTCTTAAAACGTAAATAGAACTCTATTACTCGAAGTGATATCTTTTTAAAATGAAATTCGAAATATGAATTATTCTTCTGTTGCACAGTTCTGCCGCGACGTCGCTGACTCCGACAAGAAGAAGTACTCAACGTTCGCGCGCACCCGCCCTTCTGACATAGACATCTCCCGCTCAGTCGTCGCTGTACTCACACATTTCAAATTCATGCATGTAAACATTTTATACTCAACTTTAACATCAGACTAAAAATGGTTTTTATTATGAAAAAAAAAGAAAAATAAATATAATTCGACATTTTTAACTATTACAAACATTTGTAATTAAATTCAGTTTTAAATATTGATACATCTATTAAAAGTTATGAATTCGTTTATAACTTGTAATAGATGTTGCTATAATATACGCAGGACACTCAGAAAGTTATGCGACTCTAAAAAAAATGTTCTATAGGTACATTTTATTACATCTTTTCAAAGTACTCTCCACCAGCCTCTGTACAAAGTTTCATGCATCTGAACCACTTTTCGAAACACTTTTTCCAATCCGCTGCAGTCACCTAGTTTACAGCCTGCTCGAATGCTGAGAACGCATTATCCGGCTACGAAAATTGTATCCCTTTGTGCTGATTTTTTATTTTTGAGAATATGAAGAAGTCACACGGTGCTAGGTCCGGGCTTTAAGAAGGGTTACCCAAAAGTTTAACGGTGAGCTATCTAGGAAGTCCCTCGTTTTGATTGGGGTGTGGGCAGGCGTATTGTCGTGGTGGAGCAGAAGCCAGAGGAGCCCTGTGTTTGGTCGCTTGTTGCTCACAACAGAGAAGACTTCTGCCAAGTGTTGATAGTTCATTCGCCAGTAATACTTCTTTGGTTTTGTAAAGGAATTGACAACAAGTAGCCAGTCAAATTGAAATTGCTCGCGATCAAACTCTTCCCCCCGCTTCCAGACGGCTATACTTTGGTAGGCGTTGATACGTTTTGAAACACCAAAATCATTGACTGGCGCATCGTGCCTGGATCGTATTGATAAATCCAGGATTTATCACCTGTAACGATGTCGTAAACACGCCGAGACGAGCCTGCTTCTAATTTGTCTATCATATCATGGCACTATTCTACCCAGCGAGAAGAATCTCGCGAAGGCTTCCTGATCTAATCTGCACTACATGTTAAATCTCTTGGTATATAACTCGTCTATTGTCTTGGATCAAATTTTTCACTACTAGCACGTTTTCTTCCGTAACAGCCGTCAAAGGGCGGCCACTTCTTTCTTCAGCCCACAAAGTTTATCGACCGCGCTTCAATTCATTATACCAACGATATGCGGTTGGCTTATTAGGACCTTCATCCATGAATGCCATTTGAAGTCTATTGTACGATTCGTCCGGTTTCAGACAACACTTACAATCCTAAAAAATCTTAGTGCGAAAATGTTCTCGACGCAAATCATTTTTTCAATGAGACATCATCAATTTCAATTAGCTCGCAAAAAATATGGAGGGAAGTTTTAAATTTGGAACGTACCTATTTTCTTTTATAACTAATCTATTTTTTAAGCAATTATAACTGGGCAGTCTCACATACATAATAACTTTTTTTCGCAATACTTTCTGAGTGACCTGGTATAGTTACGTTTAATAGCTATTACTAATATTTTTCATATAATGTTTATAACATTAATCTCCTTTTATAGATTGGCGTCCTTTACCTAAAAGCCCAGAACCATGACTTTTACCAACTGGCAAAGGCTATAGTGTCGGCGGCAAGAGAGAATCAAATAACGATAAAAGTATTCCAGGTGTATCATCAGCCTTATTATCACGAGGATAAAAAAGAAAACACTAGTCGTAACCCCTTTTTAGATGTCGTTAAAGAAACATATAAAGATACAAGAAGTGAGTAGTTTAATTAATAACATTAACACGATAAACCTGACAACTGAGATTTTATATTTCTTCGTAATACATTTTCATTTTGCGCAGTCAATTAATTTGACGTGATGTGATGATGCGATGACCTACAATTATTTTTATTTCGTGCAGTGTGTAGGTACGAACTTCGTTCGACCATATACCATAGCATACCAGACCATAGACCATATACCATAGTAGTCATTCACACCGAATAACACACGTCTAAGCCGTAAACTATACAAGGGTAGGTCATACTTATTACTCGTATAGAATACGACGTTCCAGTGACGTAACTCTAAGAAAAAGTTCCTTATCCATCACTAATGAAGTGAAGGTTTTTTGTTAAGAGTGTCTGAGTCATCTATATAGTAATGTTATATGTTCTCCATGGAAAAGTCTAGAAAAATCTATTTATGAAATCAAAGTAGGAACCTGAAATAAAAAAATAATGCATAATGGTTAATATATGAATCCAGATGTCTTATTTACCTATGTAGTCTTATAGTTTTTTTTTTATTTATTTATTTGCAGTTTACGTGTCAGTGGGATATTACCACGACCACATAGGGTTGATGTTGGCGTTGGATTCCTTAAAACTTTTGGATTCAGGTAAATGAAAAACTTACGATACAAACTTAATCATTAAATTTAAATATATTAATGAAATTAAATAATATTGCAATAACTAATTGATGACAGAAAATGTCTTTATACTTTATCAAGTAACAAGCAGACGAAATACTCATTCGCCATTATCGGCCTCTTTATCATGCTAAAAACATCATTTAAGTAAGATTTTATTGGTTTCGTTTTCAATCACTTATAGCTTATTATCTAATTGTACATGAAACACTGCACATAACATGAGGTGAAATCGAAGTCAAGTGGTAGCCCATAAAAATTAAAACAAAAGATTTACTGGTCATAAAAGTCTTGTCTCCACTTCCACCGAAATCTAAAAGTAGTCTGCAACATTTAAATGTACATAATTGTTAGTAGAATATTTTTTTAAATAATTAGATTTTTCTCCAATATTAGGCAACGGAAGCTATGCATTTTATACAATTTCTATAAAATAATTAAGAAAGCTTGTAGTGATATTTAAATTCATTATGTTGATAAAAATATTGAGTAATGAAAATGTTCAAAATCATGTAAATAACCAAAAATATTGTTACATTTTCAAGTTCTGGTTCGGCAACCGAAATCGATACACTTTTTTGAATTACTAGATCATAAAATCTCTTTAACTTTTATCTTCTGAAAATTAAGTCTTCTATTTAATGGTTAATACTTAGACATTGGGTATATGTGAGAGCATTGCAAAATTCTTCAAAGTATAAAGATATACATCTGGAGTTTACACTTTAATATTTGAATACAATTCGATACAACTGTCGGCTTCTAAGTTACCTTACAATAGCGACCAATGCTATGAATGAAAAGTAGCGAAGACGAATACGGAACACCAATGTGGTATAATCAAATTGTACCTATTTATTTAGTTAACACTGATATAATATATCTATTAGAATATTATAAGTATAGAGTTCTTTCTCAATATCAAGGCAATATAATCATTTTGTAATGTTGCAGCAATTCTTATTTTAGTATTTGTCTTATTTGTAATTTAGTATTTTGTCTTATATTAGTTGTGTTAATTTAATAATTACGGGTAATAATATTAACATAAAATTGATATAAGGAAAAATCTGTTGTTAAGTTTTCATCCCTTTAAATGTTAAATAACCTACCTAAAACGTTTGTACATCTGGCGAGTTAAGCAGCATATGTTGCATATTAAATACATAAATTGTTCCCTCTTAATAAGGTGCGTGAATAAAGAGTATAAATAAAAGTGGTACTTGTGGCTAGAACGAAAGTTTATTCTCGAAAAGGGTTAAAGTATAAAAAATCAAAATTAATTATGGTAACGCTTTTATGCAAACAATTAGTAAGTGATAAACTTAGTTTACATTGTCTGGCTATTGCCAAATGATAGATATATGAAAAAGTAGCGAGTCCTTTTGTATTCATAAAACATAAAACGAAATATTAATTTAAAAGGACTAACTACCTTGTTCTCTTTCATATTAGCACTAGTTACTTTCAGGTTTTTTGACTTGATATTTAAATATGAAATTTATAGATTTTTAATAACTCATGAAGTAAAATTTTTGTTTTAAATTATAAACGTAATTTATGTGTACTCATAACATGTTTCAGGGATTATGGGAACGGAATTTGGATAGTTAAGAGATAGAGATTACAAAATACGAATACGTTGCATAAAATATTTGCTGCCTACCTGTGCTGAATATATTTCATCATCAGCGGATTTCATTGACTTTCGTCTGCAGATTTTTTCAGTTTTTTTTTTCGGATAAAAGTAAAGACTCAAAAATTTTTTGTCGTGAATTATTTATATTTCTCAAAATTTTCTACAATTTTTTTTATGATTGCATTTTTTTTATTGTTTATGTGCAAATATTACATGATAATATTACCCGTATTTACTCCAGAAGCTCTCAAACACTAATATTTATCTTGGACACTGATCAAAGGTGATAATAAAAATAAACAATATTTGTTTTACAATTTTCTTATTTCAAAAACATTGATACATAACATAAGTACACTTCGTACTGATCGTTAATATGTACACATCCACATGCTAAACTAGAAACAAATCTGCTTATTAATCTTTTAATCTGACAAATATAAGACATCTCAAATCCGTTTACAAGCTAGCACAACGATAATGTTATCCTTTCGTGTGACAAAGAAAATACCTTGAATTATATTGTCTACACTGAGGTTATAATTAGAAAAACAGTGTAATTATTTAGTTAAATGATATATTTACTCATTTTCTCCCTCATGTTTATTTACAATTATTGTTATGTTTATTTCATCTTTTTTTTATATACAATTCTTTTTACGCACCCCATTCTTGAGAAATCTATTTGGCATTAAGTCCACCTTATATGCGAATCTGTGTAATAAACCTTTAAATAAATAAATATTAAATTTATCTGTGTTCAGAGCATATATATTATATACATATACAGAGTATATATTCTTTTTCAGGTAACAGGTGTATACTAGAAGAGTTTATAAGGAATATAAAGCCAAAGTGCCATTTCTGTGTTAACACTGATATCTTTTACATTTTGTAAATTATGTAGAGCGCACATAATGCCATCTGCACCATATGAATACTAATCAATGTACAACTTTTTGTTCAACTCTAAATCTTACCACTTAATACAATTTGTTTATAAATAATTGTCGTCAGTCATATGTCTCAGTGATATAACATGGGGAGCTTGAAGTATAGAACGTAATTTTACGGTTGTCCATAGGTAGCGGTGACGATTTGCCATTATTTGAGCCGTTTGGGCTATCACCCCTATAATGTCAATATTTTGTTTCTCTTTACTTTTTTACCACTTTATCACTGAACAATACTAATTTTAAGGGTTAATTAACTCTTCGTGTATCTTCAACCTTAAATAAGTCAAAGAAAATATTTAAGTATAAAGTGCTTAATCATAACCTAATTCTATGACTTTATGTGTTAAAAAATAAAACAAATATTGTAAAGTCGGAGCCCTTAACAATTTCACATCAAATTTATGTGCTTTTTTATCGGTTATAAGATAACATTTGTCCAAAATTTATCCCGATGTTTAGTGACAATAAGACCATAGATGGTAAAGCGTACGCGCCCAGCACACTTTGAGTCTCACGTGTATGATTGCCGGAACAAAGCAAGGCTATTATGGCATGGCGGCAGATTGACATTGACAGTAATAGCTAGGGCGCAAGTACGAAAAATCTTAGGCCACGGCGAAGAGGGTTTGTTTTAATGAAACTACTAATTTACGTACGAACACAAAACTTTGTCAGGAGAGTATGCAGCGATCGGAGTTGATGTCGATAAATATGAGTCCAAGGAGGCGCTCCGATACCTCACGGGACCCCTTCGCAAGGAGCCGTCTGCCAGAACACTTCACGCCTTCCGTTCATTTCTCACCGTCGCTCCTTCACCATCGCCATCGTATCCAGCATTTACTCATGAAGTTAATACGAGACTCCAATTGTCACCATTCAATTTTACTAATCCACTACTACCAGTCGGAGGTGAAATAGTGGTAATATATATTTTGTGTAATATGATTTATCTGTATTTGTATACAAAAAATATTACTTTTACATTAAAAAATATTTGAAGTAGTACTGTTAAAAACTGCGCTAGTGTGTGTACACTACATTTATTTATATACCGTCTATTACAAAAAAAATAATGAAAAAAATTTCGAAGAACGGAGCAAAAGGTAAGGAAATAAAGAATTGCAAAAACGGTCTTTGAAATTGTTTAGCCGTATTTTAATCAAATACTCAATTATAACAGAAGATGATTTAAAGTTATAAACTTTATGGCCCTTACAATGTACATACTTTTTTAAATAAAGTTAAACAAAGATAATTTTTTATAAGAAGTGATTTTTACATTTTATAGACAAATGTTTAAATGGTTAAACGTGCAAAATATACAGAGTTGCAATACAATTTCTCTAAAGGCTGTTCTGAAATCAAAAAAGTAAAAAAAAAAATAATTCTTAGTAGGCAATACGCTTGCAAATAGCCAATACATATGTGCGTAATTAGATTCCTTGTAAATTGCCTTTACTTAATGTGAACAAAGTGAATTGTACTATCCACCTTCTACTAAAGTTTAAGTAAAGTATACTAATAGCACAATGTAGTAAAAAAATGTTTACTGTTATCGAGGAAGTAGCTGGGAGATTCGTAACAAAAATAAAGAAATATTACATTACAAATCTTGAAAAACCTACAGGCAATTTAAATTGAATTATGTTTTTAATAAAAAAAAATATTAAAAAAAGGGAAACTTACAATTTAATACTAACCGTCACCCGCCCGCTTCTCTGGGCGGGGTAATTTTTTTTTTAATATTAAGATTAATTCCTGCGCTTGTGATCGGCTTTCGAGTCCATCGACTTACATTACTATTCAACCATGAAGGTGGACAAAGAAAATTTCTTTTTTAGATGATCATATCACAAAGAAGTAGAGAATTAAGAAAAATCTATCAATGTTAAATATGTGTACCTCATATGTGATTTACGTATAGATTTGTGTAAACAGATCCCGGTGGAGGCGGCTTGGCTCCACGACGCGGTGTGGGTATACGCGAGGGCGCTTGCCAAAGCGCTCAGAGTGGGTGAGGACCCTAGAGACGGACGGGCCTTGGCGTTTCATATGAGGAATACCACGTACCGAAGTGTCATGGGGTAAGAGACGGCATAAATTATTAACTGATTTAAATTATGTTATTAAAATCTATATTACGAGTAAATAAAATTCCCGCAATAACATATACTCTCATGCATATATAAAACAGATATTTTAAAGACTCTCACGATCAAGTCACCCTTTAAATAAAAATTTACTAGTCCGTAGTCGGATAAGCGGTCTAGAAGCTATGATGCTACAAACAGTTACAGAAACACATTAAATAGGTCCAAAAATGTATAACATTATTCAAGTAATAAATACGTTCAATTTTGCAATCGTTTCGATAAATAATATTATTTATGTAATTTTATTTAAAAACTTTAATGCATAAAATATTATACATAAGGCGGATAGTCTATTTATTTTCGCTGTTTACCGTAAAGTTCAGTTCTTTATAGTCACACAACTGCATTCAACATTTTCAATAATGGTATTCATATTTTATTGGCAACTTTGATTCCATTGTCCTACATTTACACTACTGAAGTTTTGAACAGAACAGTTATAGAAAAAAATCTACATTTATATCCGTCGACTAGTGAAATTAGCAAAAGTATATTATCCGGAATCGCTGCACAGTAAGGTCGTTTAGTTTAATATGGTAAGTTATAGCAATGTCGCTATTTAAGCTCACAACGGCGATAAAAAGAAATTGGCGTGGACGGTGTCGACTATAAACGCAACTCCGGACTAAAGTATAGCGATTGCCTTCTCTTGGTTACATAATATTTCTGTTATCGTGCATGCCCGCTGCGTACGTGCTACAAAACTATGCTATGAGCACATTTTGAACATTGTTCCGTCGTCGCTACTTCATTGGAATGCAGCAAGCATGCAAATTATAAAAAAAATGCCTTTCAACCATTGTCCGTACTTTGTGCGCTATTTATCTATATAATATTATTGTTTTTTTTTTCTCAAAACCTATCATAAGTAATATGTTATTAAGACTTGAACGGCCATGCGTGTATAGCGGATCACAGAGACTATCAAAGCAAAATACGCTATTCAGAACTCTTTGAAAAAAATCTCTCTAAAAAATCTGAATAATTGTTTGTTTTCAATTAATTTATCGTTGTGATAGATTACCTGAAATATAAAAGCAATAGTAATCTATTTTAAAATTAGGATATCTCTCGGGTCAGTCGCTTAAATGTTTACTCTACTTTAGGTAATAAAGTATCTATCTTGTATACTCTGGAGGCAGTAAAATAGATTTTGTGTAAATCTGAGGCAGATCCTTGTTAATAGTAAATATCGAGCCCGTGTGTACAAAATTAAATCCCAATAAAATATTTAATTAATATTAAAAGATCCATGAAAAAAAACTGTAAAAACAAATTTGGTAATAAGATAAAGTATTTTGTACCCAGTATTTAATACCTAACTTTATAAAACTTTTAGCGAAAAAACTAATGTTTTTTAATTGTGAAATAATAATTATCCGTGATTAGAGTAATATTAACAAAGTTTATTTAATGAATTTGTTATTATTTTAGTGTTATCACATTCTGTCATGAGCAGAATAAGCCGACGAGCTTTTAGTCAATGTTAGTAAAAAACGATAATTCCAAAATGTTATGTAATTAGTATGTCAATCTTGGATAGCATTTATTATATTAGTTTATTTTAAAATACAAAAATTATTTTCCTTATATTTGCGTCGGTACAAAATTTTGTAATTTTCACATCTTTATTATTATTCCAAAATACTATAATAATAATAAATCTTACTCTAAAGATTTGTATTTATATATTTTTCTGTTTTAACGAAGCTATTGGGTGCATATGGATGACAATGGTGATGCAGAAGGCAACTACACTCTTCTGTCTATGGATCCCGAGCGCCCTCCAGGACTCTATCCAGTCGCTGTGATGCACAAGACTGCGCCGGTAATGTATAATAAATTTATTGTACACTATATATAATATTAGATAATAATTTTACACATGTTTATCTTAGAGTAAAGAGGCATACATCCGCGCATTACAACATATGCACACCAATAAGTTAAATATTTAAGATCTAATAAAAAATCATAACATTGACGTATTTCTGTTAATACTTTTATTAGATAGCATCATATAAAGTCAAAATATACGCGTATGAAAAATGGCGTAATATTTAAAAATAATAAATAAATACTTTGATTATATTTCCTGACTTCTTATTAATATTTACATAGCTATCGCTAACGCTTGATGAGTTTATCCTGTTAGCAGATCAGAGCGTTACAGATATTTACAAATTTATAAATAGGTTATACATTATCTTACGTTAATGGCTCACAGTCGCATGGCGAATCTGCTCTCGGCCTAAATTTAACACAACTCACACAACCATATGTCAAGAAGTCTCACTGTTTATAAATAACTATAATGCTATCTGCGAATTAAAATATGGATACCATGGTATATAAATAATATAATATATACATATGGTACTTAAAGAATATAAATTTTTCAAAGTATTTTATATTAAAAAAGTTGACTGTCGCGTAAATAAATGTCTGCAGCATTAATATAAAAATTTAACAGAAGCATTAGAATATTCAAAAAATTTATTCAAAAGTAACGAATCTAGATTTTAAAATTAGTTTCAAATAAAATCGAAGCAAAACGCCGAAATAAATTATTCTTTACCGAAAGGCGATATTTATTTAACACATTGAAACGATTCAGGAGGATTCTTATATTAAAATTTGTGAAAAATACGTAAAATCTTTACTCAAAAGTTTAGCAGTGTCAGTGAATGTATTTAATATCTGCATAATTTCATCATATTATTTCCAAAATAATATGAAAATAAAATTAATTTATTTAGAAATAGATTATATTACAATTATTCTAGAAAAGATAGATAAATTCTAAAAATATTCGGAGTAATGTCTTTTCATCAAATAAGGAGCGATAAGAATATTTAATACATTGACGCCGGCGTGGGTAGGACTGACAGCCATATATTGTTTAAACCACTGGTGGTTTATGCCAGCGTCAACGTGTTAAGTCATCAATTATAAATTACTAATTTACAAACATTCGTTTAATAATTTGAATACCTTTTCAAGACTTAAAGAAACGCGTTAGTTTTATTGGTTTAAACAAAATTACTGAAAATATACATAATATCTTTTAACAAAAAACCACAATTCTATTGATACGCATCGTTATATACAGGAATTGAGATTCATGCGGGAGATAAAATGGCCCGGCGGTCGAGTGCCTCTCTCCGAACCGCCGTGTGGATTTAGAGGAGAAAAATGCGTCAGTAAGTATAACATTGTTATGTTAATGCACACATCAAGGCCTGGAGTTGTAACATGCGTAAAATGTTTCGAGAGAGCTTCCCGAGTGGTGGTTTCACTTTCTTCGTAATGGCAATATATACGGTCCATTACTTAAGGACCGTCATTTGGTTCGCTGTTGTGGTAAAAAACTAATAGTTTGCAGCGTAGCCGAGGTCGACATTAAAAGCAAACTTCGTAAGCGACAGCGAATGGGGGAGGGTCGTAAGGGCGTCCTAAGGCCATCGCCCGCACGCGACTCCCGCAGCGACTCACTCCCGCTACACAAAACACACGGATAACATTTCAGGCTCCACTTAGCTTTTCCTTTATGGTTAACCGTAAAACAAACTCATACTTTTATTTTATAATAATATATTGTTAAAAGAGTTACTTCTTTACAATTTCATAATCAAAAACTTGACGAACATACATAAAGAAAATACGAAGATTTTTAGAATTATCAAGCTAAAATATGTCTTAATCCAAAAATCATTTAAAAATTAACGACTCGTATAATCCGTAAATCGTTCGAAAGTCCCAATGTACTTAAGTATTCATAAGCAAGGCTACGAAAACCGTTTCGTTTCTCACCATTTTTTATATACAGGTAACGAGAAGATTCTTGCATAACATGATAAGCTCTAAATTGAAACAAATATTTACGTGTCATCTGTGTTGTTATTAAGTTTACGACGCTATAAACTGTGCGGCACAGTTTGTAACTTCTGATCTCAGCTGAAAAATAAACTTAGGTCAAGATTAGTACCTGCTGCTGCTGGATTCGGTGAAGTTTGCGCTGTTAGTCTTATTGACGACTATTACAGCTTCATCGAAACTGGCT
>DWQX01001658.1:0-26302 GCA_018245475.1 Pharmacophagus antenor | reverse complement strand
GCACTAACTTTTGGAGTTTTATTCAATATTGTAATTTTTTCAAGGTGGTCTCAAACTTTTGGCCGGCAGTGTACGTACAAGAGTGACAGTATTCTGGACAATAACGCTTCGCCTTCTACGGCCTCATTGTCACTTAACATCAGGTAAAATTGGGGTAAAATATTGATAGCCTATAGATGATAAAAATTATACTCATACATAATAAGGTAAAGTATATTCATAAATAATAATATATGAGTACACAAGATGAAATATATTCACTTTCTGATATAAATGGGAAAGCATGTGTCTGTTAAGTCACTCAAAGACCTTCAACAAAGCGGTGAAAGCCCTGAAATCGCAATGCCATGTGATTTTTTCCATTATACTAAAATTGTTTCCAATCTATTACTCCTTTAAATACTCGTATAGTATAATTGTTATAAATGTCGCGGTTGTTATTAGTTTTCTTTAATGATATTTCGTTATGAACTGAAAATACTATAGTATAAATTTTAGATTTATGAGGGGCAATGTTCAACGTAATAATTGTACTTACAATCTGGGCAAAGGGTACCACGGATCCGTAAGAGCCCAGCGGACGCATGTGCGCTTCGCAGGCCCTGCGTACCATCAGGCTTGGACTGAAGAAGCCGGCTGTATACCACTTGTACATCTCCTTCGACGAAAATGGCCCTTGAATGATGTTCTGTAACAATTTAAAACATCTTGTATTTCTCACCTAATGTCTTTAAAGTATCAGATCCAAAATCTCAAGATATAATAAATTTATAGTATTTAGGTATATGAATCACAACATAAATATATCCTCTCATTGATTCGTGTACTTAATTTATGATTTCTATCGTGCGATATAATGGTGAACCCAACTACTGGTATCGTACTAGACGTCGCAAAACCTGGCAATACTGTCCAGTTTCGTACATTCGAATTTATGTTTATTAGATTATTAAATAGAGCAACAAAGTTAGTTATACATAGTAAAGCATTATGAGTCGCTTCACTTTTTCTCGCTAATGTATTTAAATATAATTTTTAAATAACTATTTAAAAGTTTAAAAAAATATAGCTTTAATTTTTGCTCTCAGATTTATCTATATTAGCAATTGATCAACTCTAAAATAAAGTTCAAATGAATATTGCAAGCTCTCACAAATGGTCAATATTTGTATTTGCTCGTTAGAACTGCAGTGCACTACACGTTACTTATACTCCTGGTTATTGGTCATCATAATGGAGAATTCTACTATACTGTGGACAATTGAACCGTCTCAAAAATAGTTAATATACCTTCCTATACAATGGAGATGATTACATAAGCGCTCATGCCGTTGGTATATTTTTGTTACGCATTCAGTGACATTAACAAAAGAGGAAAATTAAATAAATAGTACCTAAAAATTTAGAATTATTCTCTAATAATAAAACAAATCTAAAATGCTAACAAATACGACAGAAAATTCCTCACAGAAAAGCTTAACAATTGTTTTGTCATTATCCAACGACATATCACAATTGATTTTGTGATTATTAACACTAGAGAATTATTAGAGAAATTTAGGGTATAAGTGGTAGCGCACAACATTTTACGAGACCCATGCCAACCTCACCTGATCGTGGTACACCCTGCTAATCAAAAAACTAGGCTCAAGCTCCCTACCAACATGCACTGAACCAGCGTGGTGAGAGGTAGCCTATTTTTAATTTCAATGGGACCACACAAACGCCGGTCTCTAGTGCCCGGCGGTGCCGGAAGTTGTGTCGACTGTGACGAAAGTCGAAGAGGCAACAGAACCGGAGATGCGAAAAATCCCCGGGCGGCAAAGATTTCTCGTCAAACAACCTTGGCCCTGGCAGGTTATAGCGCACGCACACTGCGGACCAAGGAAAAGCTGCTGGAACTAGAGGAAAAATTCAGCAGGATTTGCTGAAACATCGTGGGATTATCTGAAGTCCGAAGAGAGGGCGACTATACGGTAATAGTAAGATCCGGCAACACTGACAAGGTGGTGTTGGGTTCATGATCTGCAAGTCGTGAACATTGTTGTCATAGTCGTGGACAGAAGTGTATCTAACAGGGTAACGTACCTTACACTGAGAATCACCATACGGTATTCGTCGTAGATCATACCGGCACCAACTTATATCTTATTTATGACTATCTATATCTTATTTATGACAATGCTTAAAAATGTTATTACCACCAATGCAATTCTCAAGTGTGACTTATTTCATTCTAAAAAATTTAAGTTGTTGTTAGATATGTAGTTATTTTTCAGCTATATATTACATATATGTGGTAACTATCATTTCTAAACAAATAAATTTAATTTGTATGTGTTTAAATACCTCGGGATCTTGGTAGTACCATTGATCAGCAAGATTTGGAGCGCTTTGTGAGGATTGTCCTGATGAGGGTGGAATGTTACTGTAGATCGATCCAAACGACGCTTGCACATTTGGACGCTGAAGGTTGTGCATAGGGAACAAGCTTGACTGTGATCCATGATTAGGCAGTTGCAGATCATTTGATTGTTGTATCTAATAACCAGAATAAATACATCTTGTAAATGTTACTTAAAATTTCCCTAAATTTTTTAATTTTTACATAGTATACACTGCATTATTTGCCATTTTTTAAATATAATAACAGTTAACATAATATTAACAAGTTAGATAAAAACTAAGATCTTGAACATTATAAGGAATGTTTATCCTTGCACACACACATACACATATAGTCTCCTACGAATGAACATTTAAAAATAAAAACGATTAACACTTACGTGATTACTGTTTTGCCCCAAAAACAGCGACGAGTTTCCTGCTTTTGATCCAGACATCATTGATAAGCCACTTGATGGAAAATTAGGCAGTATAGAACTACGGCCTTGCAAATTTGCCGCGCCTAACACAGGATTTGAAAGAGCTGAGTTAGGTAATACCGATGTTGGAGCTCCTTGCATTGGTAGCATTAATCCATTATTTATAGAACTTATCGAATGGCCTAAAGAAGAATTTAGAGCAGAATTTTGTATTCCAATATTCTGTAAGTTAGATGCCATTCGAGCTGCCTGCAAACCAGATGCTTGAAATGCTTGTAAACCTCCTTGCAGTCCACCAGATTGCATTCCGGATTGCAAAATAGCTGATTGAAGGCCACTTGCTTGCATTCCCCCTTGCATGTTAGATGATTGAATGGCACCATGTTGCATGCCCGTTTTTTGCATTAAATTTCGCTGTATAGCTTGTTGTATAGCAGATGTTTGTATTCCACTTTGCTGTAGTCCACCTTGTTGCATTACACCTTGCTGTATTCTGCTATGTTGTAGAGGCATCATACCACTCAATTGCATACTACCAGATTGCATTACACCTGATTGCATTATGCCTGATTGCATTACATTTGACTGCATACCACTCTGTAGCATACTTCCTGGTTGCATTCCACCAGGTTGTATTCCAGCAGATTGTATTCCTGCAGATTGTATTCCACCCGGTTGTATTCCGGCAGGTTGTATTCCGGCAGGTTGTATTCCAGCAGGTTGTATTCCGGCAGGTTGTATTCCACCAGATTGTATTCCACTAGGTTGTATTACAGTGGGTTGTATACCACCAGGTTTTATACTGCCAGAATGCATACCACTAGGTTGCATATGAGTTGGCTGCATTCCACTGTGTTGCTTATTAGTGATATGCATGCCACCAGGTTGCATACCACTCGACTGAATTTCTCTAACTTGCATTCCAGTTGACTGAATTCCGCCTGACTGAATTCCACCTGACTGGATTCCACTTGTCTGGATTCCGCCTGATTGGATTCCGCTTGTCTGGATTCCGCCTGACTGGATTCCACCTGACTTAATACCATCTGATTGGATTCCACCTGCCTGCATCCCGCCTCCCTGTATTCCGCCTGCAAGTATCCCAACTGGCTGTATTCCACCAGAATAAATTCCTACTGCCTGTACTCCTCCTGTCTGAATTGCACTTGACTTAACACTGCCCGACTGAGTCCCGACTGCCTGGACAAGGCTTATTGGTCCTCCAGGAGTAGATGAGCTTTGAATAACAGTTGTCGATACCGTAGATGTCATTGTTAAAACATGACTTGAACTGTTAGGGCTTTGAGTAGTTATTGGTATTCCTTTAAAAATTTGTGTAAGTGGTTGGCTTTCAGTTTGATTACCCAAATTAGTAGAATTGATTGAATTTGAATTTATAGGTTCTGTCTTTGAGTTGTCCAATGTCAATTCAAGGAACTGTTCCCCAAATTTTGTAAATGATTGCTGGGCCTCACTGAAATAAGAAATATCATAATACATCAATTAAAACCCATTCTTAATCTACAAAATTATTATCTTTCTACCTAACTCTACAAACTTAGTCAATAAATCTCGTAGTTTCTCTTTGCTGTACTTAATCTGTTTAGTGCTGAACCATTCCTAATTACGTAATTTGAAATGCATCTAGTAATTTGCAACATTTTTAAACTAAACACTTAATTCCACATGAATACTTTTTTTTGAAACAAAAAGCCAAATAAAATCGAAAGTGGTATTTTTAATACTATACTTCTATGCTAATTCCATTTGAACAACCTTTTTACTCTCTATCTCACAGGAAACCTTATTTAAAGGACTTAAAAAGTACTCTTTTTAAGTTTTATGGAAATCCTCTTTATAGTTATTTCAAAGGTGAGAGTCAAAGTGAAAGACAAAAAAAAAACAAAAAAAAGATTTTTCACTTCTAATCTCTAAATTGAGTATTTCATCTAAAATTTTCAAAAACATTAAATGTACAGATTCAGCTTGAGTACAGTTTTATTATATGTATGTATAGATATTTCCCCATCAAGTAATGAAGACAGATATGATTGACATGTCAAACCTTCTATGCCTGCAACCATATTGTGTGGTGTTTGTTGTTTAGCTTTAAATTGTTTAATTTTTACAAAATTGGAAACTGGAGTTCAGACTTCAGTAAAGTTTTCTTAGTGTTGTATAAGCTAATAACTTAAGACATTTAAAAACTTGACCAAATCATGTTTTAATAGTTTGATGTCAATACCACCTATTCACATCAAATATGTCACATTCATAGAAACAGGTTTAATAGTCTGTCAACAATGTAATAAACATAATAAGTTTCATTTTAATAATTTTTATTTCCGTATCAAGTTTCCATGTTGTAAAATAAGAGTGCTAATGTTATACCATTGTTCTCCATGGCATTTTAGGAAATAATTAAATAGGTTTACATATTTACAAAAGAAGCATGTCAGGTTACTATTTCTGGGAGACATGAATATTTATACAGCACCATGAATGCAACTAACACATCGATCTTAAAGTAGTTCACTAGGAATTGTTAGAAATATCTAATAGATCAGGTTCATATACAAGTGCAGTAAAATCAAATAATTTTCTCTTACTTTTCTTCTATGAGCGTAGAATGAAGCATTTGTAGCCCTGGAACTTGTCTGGATGAATTTTCACTTCCAGAGGCAACAATATTTTGATGTTTCTGACGTAGGCTGTTGTTTTGGGTTATCATAACAGACTGAAAATTGCCACCTCTATCGTCACTGACTTCTATATCGGTACTCAAGAGTATATCAAATGTCTTACTCCGTGTAAACTTCAGGGGGTTACTACCAATGTCAGTGGCATTGCTGCTCTCAAGAAGCTTAGCAGTATTTCCATCATGATCTAATAGCTCTTGTGAAGAATCCTCTAACTTCTCAACATTGTAGGTTTTGTCTTTGGCATTTTCTTGTTTATTCAAGACATTGGTGTTGCTGTCATTGGCGTCAGCACTTAAAGACTGAAATTTTATAAATGTTAACATTTCAATAAAACTAATTATTTCTTTTTATTTTGTTTTATATACCTTTTTCATATTGATGTTATTATCTTCTAATTTCTTTTCGGATAATTTTTTTGCTTTATCTGAAGCCCACCAATCCTCCGAACCCTCTTCTTCATTACTTGAACGCACAAAACTCCCATGTGTTTGAGAACGTACTAAAGCTATAATTATGAATATTCTAAATGAAAATTCATTACAAGGTACAAAGCTGAAAAGCCCTGCCACCAATCACAACTAATAATTTTTCTAATATCTGTTTAAATGTAGCAACTATAGCAATAAATATAATGGAGGAAGAGTTAATCAGTTAAATCGTTTTAAATCACTTACTATATGTTTTGTCAGCTATCTTGGGCAAGTTAGTATCATCATTGCTGTAACCATGAAAAGCTCCCGATGAGTCGAAAGTACCAGCTCCGCCGACAGCATCATCCAAAGCCCTAAAAAATGTTGTTATTTTTTATCAATAAAAAAATAATCGAGCTGCTTGAAGTGAACTTCAATACATAGTCATAAATACTATTTATTTCTTATAGGATACTTATGAATAAAGAAATTATCTTATGGATATAAAAATTATCTAATAAAAGTGTACCTAAACATTAAAATCAATTAATTCAGATTCAAAACTAACCACTCTGGTAGGTTATCATCATTATGCCTTTCTCTTGCAACCCACGTCCGACGATGTGAATTCCTAGACTGCGGTCTCTCTTGCCCTGTTCTATCTCCCCATTCGCGATCTAAAAAGAACGAAAGAAACAATATCCAGTTTAGGATTTATATATTGTATATTTGTAATTTGAACATCATATATTCTACACTTACTCCACTTACCCCACTTACCCATATTGGGTCGATTTCGAGCAGCATCTGATGACCTCCATTTATCTCGTTCATCTCTCGACTGTGGTTGTCTCCAGTTACTGTTATAAACTTGACGTCTGCAACATAATTTTTAACTCAACATAGTTTTAGGAATGCACCATGAATTAAAAAAAGTTCATCATTTCAAACTAAAAATACATGAATACTTTGTTATATGATACATATTCATTCTATTTCTTTCACAAAAATAAAATAGTTGTAACCCCTAATAAAAAAGAAATGTTTATAAAAATTCATCACAAACTCACCTCCGAAACACTCTATTTGGATTCCATTCTAGTTGTTCAGAATTAGACCTAGATGATGATGGATTAACACCATTATTAGTGCCCCAAGGTCTTAATGGATTTGCATCTCGTTCACATGCAGTATTATTCAAAGGAGGTCTTGTGTTTCCCAATTGCCATGCACCTCTGTAAATAATTAAATCGCAGTAAATATCTAATGAAAAGTAAAGAGGCAGGAAAGCAAGTTATATAACTTTCCTGCCTCTTAAGCCCCAGGCAAGCCACAACATAGAAATCCTCCAAAAACAAAAGAAACCTATTTATAAAATTGAAATTTAGCCATCAATATCAATAATACCTTACAGTTGAAGACTGTCGAGAAAATGGCATGCGACTTCGGCCGCGGTTCTCAGTGCCTGTGCCCCGTACTATACCATTACTGGGATTGAATCTCTCTCCATGTGATGCGCTGCCTGCAGATGAAGTTGCACGGGTATTGATGCGCTAAAAGAATAGAACACAATGTTAAGATCTTTTTTGATTAACTGACAACAAGAATTGTAAATAAGAGACAACAATACAATGAACATGTATTCATTAGCTAAAATCATGAAATACTTTGAAACAATGTGACAATAACGAATTAATAGTAACAAAAAATGCTTTGAAATGTGAAGTGGAATAAAAATAATGTACCGTTTCCTCAAATGTGCTATTTAATGCTACTGGCGACTTTCCTCTGGAATGATACAATAGATCAAAAGTCTTCAAATCATCAGGTGCTTCCACAGTTTTGTCACATAATACTAACATCTCTTCTCGTCCATACCTTAAAACATATAAAATTGTAGATTCAGGTGGAATGTTGACCTATTTTTGATTTTTATTTCTTTCTTAGGTAAAAAATACTAAAAAATATATCTTTTCCTTAATTAATTAATTTGTAAAAAAACTGACGATTGGAAATTAACTTAAGTTGCCCTGATTAGTCAATTTTGACCTATTTTGACCATATTCATAAAAAAAAGCAAATTAATCAACATCAATTCATTTGATTTCATTATTCATGTTGTACTTAATATATATATATATGTATGTATATATATATATGTGTGTATATATATGTATGTATATATATGTATGTATAAATATATACACATATATATATACATACATGTATATACAAAAAGGGTATGTTATTTTTGTTAAATCATACATTTAAAACTTTATACAGTTACAATTATTATTTTTTTTGGTGTTAACCCACAATACATTTGCATTTACTTTAGAACAATAAAATTTTATGTGTCTTCAGAACATTGACATTTCTAGTTATACAAATGTACTACTTAAATCATCTCTTCTTAATCTTCCTTATGATGTACTTCAACTTGGATGTGTATGCTTTTTACTAAACAGTGATGAATAGTTGTTAGTAGTTTTATTTCCAATTTTTGCATTCTTTATTGCCAACTTTACAAAAACTGAGAGGAACACTTCACTAATTTCAAATATTTTTCTATATAAAAAAAAAGATTTGTTTTATTATACATCTACGAAAATTTATTTCGTAATTTTTTTTCACGATATAATATTGCACATGTTTTTGATAAAATACAGTAGAGAGTTAGTTATAAATAAATTTTTGTGTAACCAAACGACTTACCGGCGCTTTGAAAGTAGTACTTTTGGTGAAGAATTGTTGGTTTGAGTCCTAGAATTTGTCCCTGAGCACGAATTAGCATTTGTATTCACAGTTACATCCTGTGTACCTCCTGAACAGACTGTAGTCCCCGAAGTTCCAGCTGGCCTGGAAGTAGTTGTCCTTGTGGATGCTGCAGACCCCTGAGTGGGTGCAGTGGAAGTAGTAGGCATTCCAGAATTTGTTGCGTTTGGAATATTACTCACAGAGCCGCTAGAATTACGTTCTGGTGTAAAATTACGCAACCATTCGGGGCCAAATTTAATAGGATTATTGCGATCACCCATTCTTGTAAGTTATGTTCTTTTTTCGTAAGTGGCACGTACAAACTGTAACAAAAATATAATCAAATATTTATAATGTATAAAATAGAAGTAAAAGTACCAGTAGTTAGAATAAGATAATTCAGAGGATTTTAAAATGTAAAAACATCTATTGTTTACATTTTATAACAAGTAATAGTGAAGTCTGTTTATTAACAGTTTAGATCCATATACAATAAAGTAACTAAAATTCCAATATATTTTTACATCCTTAACAATTCTATTAAGAATATCTGTGTAGTTTAGATAAAAACAAAATCGTATGTTGAGAATACTTTGTGAATAAATTATTTACTGTGTAATTGCTTACAGTGTTTTATAAGTAATAAATGCATCGTTTTTATTGGTCTAACCTGGACAACAATACTTTAATGATCAATTTCTGGATATTGAAATTGTACAATTCTCAGCATTTCACTGCCATAGTCAATGGCATTACCCATAGTAATACAATATCTAATGTACATGTTGTCGATGACATATTATTTGAGTTTTGTCGATGACCATACAGTGACCTAATTTTTACTTATAACTCTTAATTTTTTATAACCTAATTTTTTTAAAAAGAAATATTAGCACAAAATCTGAAAAATTTAACAAACATATGTATGCTCTCTCACCATTTATTGATGGAGTATACAGTAACCACTGTTCAAGTAGAAAATTTTTCCTATCCTATTAACTTATTATCCCTTAATATCAATAAATGTAAATGACAAATGTAGAATAAAGCAATATTGTTATGACAATAGATCAATATTGAAAGAAGTAGCTAGCCAGGTAATTTCAAGAAAACCCTACGACTTATTACTCATGTAGCCTAATAATCAGACCCAAATCTGTTACAAGGCAAACAGTAAACCACTACATTACAAAATCTTTTAAGTTATTATAAATACATTATACACAAAACATGATATTTGGATAAACTAATAACAAGAAATTGAAATAGGTACATAAAAAATAGAATGATTAAAATATTACATACAAAGATTATAAATGGTAGCAAAAATAAATAGATATATTGAAAAATCTTTTTGAATAATTCGCATAAAGCTCATTAAACATTGCGATGGTAAATTCTTATTATATTTATTCTTTACTTATATATTTATCTTTTATACATGCATGTTGTATGCTCTCCTACATAGAACAGCTATTAATTTCTACTGTATATCAAGATAAAAAACTGTCTTTGTCACAATATTGCATACAAATGACAAAGACCAAAACTTTGTCGTGGGCATCAACATACTGCTTACTGACATAAGGCAAGTTAACAGTGCGACACATTTTAAATTTCAGTAAAATCTTAATTTTCTAATTTAAGTGAGTAATAATTGCTAAACTCTATTTTTTCTTAATTTTTTTAAAGAAAAAAATTCAAATTAAAAAAGAAATGAATATGTTTTGTTCTATATTTTAAATTAAATAAAAATATATTCTCGGTTAAACAATCTGTCAAATTTCAGAAACTAATAGACAGGCCAGGTCACATATTAAAAGAAGAAGCAGTCCAAATTACAAGCTAAGTAACAAGTTTAAAATTATTAATCACAAGAGATGTACGAACATCTAAACAGCACAAGTTGTAGCAGCAACAGCAACAGACTTAAAATACAGGCAGATTAAAAATCCCACCACCGTACAACCACTAGTTATGTGGCTCTAGAATGAAACTGGAGACCTCCATGTTACAAAACAAGCATCTTGATGGAATAATGATCATAAAGTTGTTCAATATTTTTGTATACAATTGATTTTGATGTCACTATGGACAAAGATCTTGGTTGAGAATTTCTTTCATAAAATTAATATCTGGTTTAAATTTTAGAGGAAACGTTGTTATATTCTGCTATTAAAAATATGTATTTCAGATAATTGTCAAAAATTATGATATTGTTATTATAATAATAAACCTTTTAGTCAGGTTATGTACTACTGTGGCTTTTTATTGTTTATTTAAATATTATTAGCAAGCACAGCTTCTCCCTTTTTGGGCTTCTCACCATTTAATATTCTTTTCTTTTAGTCATGCTCAACTCCTTGGCTGCTTTTCATTCTTTTTCTTGTTAATGGTTACATTTTTCTCATAAACTCTACAAGTTGAGCCTTTGGATTATTATATGCATTTATTTTTGTAATAATATTTAACAATATAAGATATTCCAACCTTGTAAGCTCTTTCATTTCTATAATTTTTTTTAGGTATAAGATTTTTATTAACAATCAAATTAAAATTAATATTGACAATTTGTTACTTTTAGTAAAATTATAGCATATGTTATAAGTATATGAATCTATAAAAATTGTGAAACATGCTGTGTATGTAAATACAGCAATACAAAGAGTGTATTATTATTTTCAATAAATAACTGTGTATTAATTTTCACTATTTAATATTTTATTTCATTAGACATAATTAAAGATGGATAAAGTTCTTAATTAAAAGTAAAAACGTTTCGCCAGTTCACCTTAAGGTCACAAAAGGTTGAACATTATTTCCATAAAATAAAACCAGTGATGAATTATTTTTTACACAAAGTAATTTTAGTAAAAACTCAATTAAGAAAATTATTCATTAAAATTATTATAAAATAATTAAAATAGTTTACTAGCAGTCACACTTCACATCACATTCACAAAATATATTACCTTGTTAATTACAAGTTGTAGTTTAAACGTATAAGGAAATATCTTTGGTAGATGTTGTAATGAACAAAGATAATTTAAAAAATGCGGATGCCAAGAGAAACACTAAATAACAAAAACTTGAAATTATAGAAAATTCGCTTGTTGCATATAATAAACGCATGCACCTCGTGTTTGCAGATACTAAAATGATATACACGAATTACACTACTTACAAAATCCAAGAGAGCAAGTGGACTAATTTGCTCTTATGTATATATATATATATATATTTAAACACGGATTCTAACAAATTAATGTTATTTTTGTTTAGATCATAGTTACCTAAGATCTTCAGAAGAAATTCAATAATAGACGCACGCTCGACTCGACGGATTAGGAAATATGGCCGACCAAAGTATATTGAAGAATAACGTCAACGATCAACGCATGCAAGTTGTACCACAGAGTAGGTACGCTACGGTAAGAAGAGAAACTCAGATCACTACATATTACACCAAAGTTCTTATAATGACAACATTACAAACAAAATACATTGTCGCCAACAAAATACAATAAATAATATTTTTATTCTAGTTCCTTCGTAATAATTTATTTTAAGGTACAATTGATGTGGTGTAAAATATATTAAATCACAATTCGGAGTCCGGTACAATAACATTAAAACCACAAGTAAAATTCGAACTTGCACCCCGAAGGGTTCCGTACTACAGCGTACATAAAAATAAAGACGGGAGACTCTTAATCAAATAATGTAACTATAATGAATGAAGATATATAGCGATAGTTTTACTATTAGTTTTCAAAAACGCCAATAAAATGATGTTTCTTTCAAGTTTTATTTTGTAATTTGCAGTTGTAGTGACCATGGAAATAGATTGTGAAACCTTCCAACCTATTACAGTCAATGAGCTAGGGCTTGCTAGACATACAAACAGCAGAAGGTAAGTAATAGTGTTTTATTTGTCACCTTTTGGATACGGAACGCTGAACAAAACTACTAATTTTATAAATTTTAGCATTGCAAGCAATAACAAAACGTTTCCAAGAGATGATGATTGATTAAGCATTTGCACAACTCTAATGAACCGATAAAAACCGCATACTTTGACTCGTCAGAATTATAGTTGTTTTTTTTTAAATAATCGTCATTATTTTTACAAAAAAAAATTTCTACTTTGCAACATTGAAGTTTTCAGTTATATCATTAGTTTGGTTCAAATATAAGTGTTTCTGTTGCATTAGAACGATATTTATCTTTATTTTTTTTTTGGGTCCTGGCTGTGATTATTACAATTTAAGCCAAAGATTAGGAAATATTATTATGTTAAATATTATTAGTAATTACCTACTTAAAAGTTAATGGATGTTATTTACATAGAAATGTTATTTACGTCATTAACATTTATTATTTTTTTATATAAACCTTTTTCACGGCAATGTTGGTCCAAAAGAAAATATTTTGCACAACTACTTTATTTTAATGGGAGCTTCTAGATACATTAAGGACAACCATAAACAATAAATCAATACAGACAAACAAATAACTATCAATTTTAACCATAGACCAGCACGAAACTTCAATCGAAAATAGTCAATGTCAATACAGAGCTCAGGGTCATCGGATTAGTGAGCCAGTTTCGATGAAGCTGTAATAGTCGTCAAAAAGACTAACAGCGCGAACTTCACCGAACACAGCAGCAGCAGTAAATGTCAATACAATAAATATTTTTGGAAATGAAGAGGACCGCAATAATATAATCCATATAGAGGTCAAAAGAATCATTTTTTTTAACCGCCTAATTAAGCGATACTAATATAAGCATAGGCTAAGCATCTTAGTTGGCTATAGGAAGAAGAAGTATTTTTAATTCTGATAGGTCAATATCTTCTGTTACTGCCGATTAAAACACCAGTAGTCGCACTGAAGAGTACTTTTAATAATATTATACATTATTTTATGATTATGCAAAGGTGAACTGGCGTAATAGACAATATACAATGAAGTCTTGTCAGAGACGTCTACCAACGTGGACCCTAATCTTATTGACCGTATCCGACGTAAGTGCTTGTTGGTGGTGAAAGGTTATTTTAGTCTAATTAACTCCTAAAAAAATTGGGGAAGGTTATTTCGTCTTTATAAATTTCTTATAATACTGTTAAGAACTGTAAAATTAATTGTCATTAAAATTATAATAACTAAAAATAATAATATTATATTTTCTTTCACCGGCAATGTCCTATATTTGAAATGAAATTAAGTGACAATAAGGCCATAGGTAAGGCGCGGTTGCCGAGAATATTTATTTATTTCTTTATTTATTTAAATCTTCAATAAACAAATTTGTACACAAGAACTTAATGCCAAATTACATTTTCTGCCAGTCTACCTTAGGATTAAGCAGAGATCAATGTGGGGGTGCTTAAAAAGAATAGAGAAAAAAATAAAATAATAATAATAATGTAAATAGAGATGAGAGAGGCTTAATTACAGTTTCACATATCTTTGCTGGCAGCTCGTTGCATAATCTAGTGGAGGAAGATGAAACGGAGTTGTAGGAGAAATTAGTTTTGCAGAAAGGTATGTGAAGATTGGTAGTAACCGAAGATCGAAGGACACGCTCGTGAGAGTTACACTGGTATTAAAATTTATATTTCAAGTACTCAAGGGTAAATGTATCGTGTAAGATATTAAAAAAAGCAAAGTGCTCTGTAAGATCTGCGGTTACTGAGAGTTAGCCATTTGAGCTGAGAACTGTAAGAAAGAATGTGGTCATACCTGCGTAAGCCGGAAATAAAACTAATGCAATTATTGAAAAGATAATCTAATTTACTAAGCAGGTGTTGAGAATCGTCAGAATACCAAATATCGGCGTAATCCAACAAAAAAAGTCTGTATTAGCAACACTGGTAGTACAAGAAAAAAAATTAAGGCGATACAAATAGCGCTGACTATTAGTCACTTTTTTACTTAACTCAATAACATGAATGCGCCAATTGAGCGTACTGTCTATAAATAATCCTAGATCTTTAACAGACGACGAATAAGGGATTATAGAATTATTTAAAACGATAGGAGCAGAGTTAGTGTTAAATTGTCTAGAACTCCTTGTAATTATGGCCTGACACTTTGATGAGTTGATATTAATACCAAAGTTGATGCTCTAGTCAAGGATGCGAGCAAAATCACCGTTCACTAGATGAACTCCATCATTAATATTAACAGCATCTACTTGAGGCCGTCGGTATAAAGATGGTATGAGCAGTGAATAAGAGTAGTGATTAGATTAATAAATAGCGAAAATAAAAGGAGTGAGACAATTTCGCCTTGCGGAACGTCCCTAGACAATGCAAACCAATCAGAAGTGGACTAGCTCGTACGAATTGCTTGCAGTCTCCTACGAAGAGAAGATGAAAAGCAGTCTCGTACCAATGAGGAGAAACCAAAGTGATCTAGCGTAGCTAGAACGATCTCGTGATCGACTGCATTAAATACTTTAGAGAAATTTACTAACACAAATACAGTCAAACGTGACTCCTTCATTCCAACACGAATATCTTCGATTACTTTAAGTAAAGCAGTGGTCGTGCTGTGACCGGGCCAAAATCCAGACTGATATACACTTATAAATTATTATGCAAAATAAATTTAAAATTTTTATTTCTAGACAGCACCTTCTAATACCTTGGAAATAAAGGGCAGATTAGAAATTGGGAGAGTCTGAAGTAGATGTTTTAAAGAACATTGGAAAACTCCTGTTGATAATTACACGAATAACATGGTCAAGGATGAGAATGATCTTATTTCGGCTAACGTCATCAGCACCCACCACAGATTTTATGAAATTGATAGTGTTTTTTAAATCCCCCATTATCAACGGGAGAAAAATCAAACAACAAGATAATATGCTGTTAATATTTTGTAAGGAATAACACAACGAAGATACACTGCCACGCCTCCGCCTCTCTTTCCCGTACGGTGATATATTATTAGTAAAAAACCCCGGTAAACCGTAAAATATAGACGATAAAGTTGGGTTGAGCCAAGTTTCCGAAACCAATACGACATGAATTTTCGTAATATCAAAAGTGTCGATTAAATCTTTTAAAAAAATGTTAAAATGAATCGACGGCCGTGTCATCAATTAGCAACAACTAGATGCTACAATAATAACAAAATGCAACATATCGCTTGTTTCTGTTCGCGCAGCGTGTTCTTGGATGTTTCTTTCGTGTTACTTGTCCGCTTGCTTTGTCACTACAGACTGCACCTCATGGTTACAGATGGACACGTAATGAACACGCGCGAGTTGTTCCAGGTCTTCGTCAGTGTGAAGACGTCGTTAGTCCACTGCACATAAATATTGCCTTCGTATGATATACTTTCCTCAAAGCAAAGTATTGACGAGTTCGTGAGAATAAACTTTGCCTATGCTTGGTGAGGAATTTGGTTAAAGTTATACAAGAACTTAGTCTCCTTAAACCAAACCTCCATACGAAGAGTTGGATGTACAAAGCGGACGAGAACTTGCCGATAGTGCTCTGTTTTGGGGGCACCGAGTCTGTGGGCCGTGAGAAGAGAAGAGGTTGATACGTACGTGAGGCCAAGATGCTGAAAGAGGACGTTTGCTACAGGTTTGGGTACGTCCTCTTGCGGCCTCTCCGGTACTCCGCTCAAGAGACAGTTTCGTCGATGCCGTGTCTCAAATATTTGTTGTCGAAGTAGAGTAAACATGACTAACATACTCTCTAAAAGAAAAAAACTGACCGATTTAATTTTATAGCATTGGCGCTACTGTAACTGAAGCCGAGCTGTGCTTTGAAATCTGCAATTTTTCTGCTGATCAAAGCTTCCAGTGACGTCTAATTCTCAGTGAATGTAGCGAATGTAGACATCATTTAAAATATGGTTGCACAGTGATGTGTATAGAAGTGGGTCCCGGCGGATTGATTCATTCATAGATAACACTCCCGATTAGTCCACCATTCATTGCTTTAACTGGAGAGGGGAAATAGAGCAAATACCCCAGTCGCATGGTGTCTTTTAAAATAAAATCTTACATATGTAACTGTCGGAAAACAACTATACTGTTATGGCGGCAGATTGACGTTAAGGGTGGTAACTATCCAGGCATGTTTGAAATACTAATTAGACTCTACTACTCATGTAACCCGAGGATCGAACCACTAATTATGGAAGCAGTCAAAAATTTTTCCTCCCATTTCCTTTACTACCATTTTTAGGACAATTGACCATTTTATATTTCGTTTAATTAGCGAATAATAATATAATTGATTATTTCCATCTTACTTTTATAATATAATTTATAACACAAATATTTAATATGTTATATAAATATATTATCTTATTTTTATATTTTGTCTATTGGCGACGGTATCCACTTTCCTTCGGGTAAAACGCTTGCTCACTCTACCTACAAAAAAAATATAAATATGATATTTTTGTATTATGTGAGTACAAACATGGCGCCACTAGTACTCTGCGTATAGTCGAAATGTTGTAAACGTTGTCATTGTTATTAAGTGGATCTTCGACTTTTTCTTTTTACTTGATAAATATTTCTATTACATCCTATGTATTTCTCAATGAATCACAGAGAAAAACATTTTTAAAATGTTTAAAAGTAGAATTTGCGGAAGTCGAAGGCCACCTGTAAATTATTGTTCAACTTTTCTGCGAATGCTAAAAACATTGTTGCCGCACGGTGTAATATATTATATAAAATATTTTTTTATACGCCATAATCGTTTTTGTATATTAATTATATAGGCTCCGTAAACCTCGGTCTTTTCTAAAATTAATGGAAAATTACAAGACAAATAATACTCAAGTTACCCTTAAATATCATTTATTATTAATACTGTAACAAAACAACCATTACGTTTTAAAATATATGCGGTGTTCGTATGAAAATATTATTGATGGGAATGATTTTCTTGAAGTAAGAAAACTAATTTATATGCTGTATAGAGATACATATCGTTTCGACGACAGTCGCTTGTTTAATAATTTTTATTTCATTTAATTAATAAAAGTAAAAAATTTGGCAGTGAAACGGCAGGCAAAAGTTTTTAATTTTACCAAAATGTTTTAAAAATTTAACAATTTTTATTAAAAAAAAACGGGATAACTTAACAAAAACATACGTAGGACAACTGTGGTATGAGTTATGCAAAAATAATATGTTATACATATAAACATAGTCTTAACTAACAGAATGATTATTACTAAGTTCCAGGATCTTATGCTTGAACTTTATAACACTCATTCTTTTTAATTTCTGCTACAAAATATAATTAGCATTAATATTAGGAATCCATTGTATAATCACAATTTTCCAAAATTTCATTATAATCATCCTAAAGGATATTATTATTATTATAACAAAAAATGTACTAGTAGGTATATAACACAGACTGACACATACAATGTATTATGTAATATTTAAAGAATTAGTATGGTTGATTTATTTCTACTAAGCGATAAAAAAGATGAGGCACTTCTTTTATATTTTAGACTAATCATATTTAATCGAAAATAGCTAAAATTTATAATTATTTAGAGTCTCATGACTTTTTCATTTCACTTAAAACACGAAACCATTTATTTCTGTTTAAATTCATATTGAGTCTTCATAATAAAACTTAAAGGAACATCATATGCTGTGCATTGCCTACAATGAAAGGATAAAAAAGAATTCTTTAAAAAAATACAAAACTGAAACGTTTGTGTTTCTGCAATCAATTAAATGTGTAATACTTTTGTTTAGTTTTAATTTGGTTTATGCAACTTAACATTTTAGTTATTGTTAAGATAGAATTAACCTCTCAGTTGACACAATAATATGGTGTTGGAAGGTACTGTCTATTATTTAAATGCTTCATTTAATTGAACCAAAACTAATTTGTAGGCATAAGTAATACTCAATATCTTTATGATATTTATTGTTTTTGGTTATCAAAATGCTTTTATGTAATTACAATAATGATTTGAAATAAATTAAAACTAAATTGCAACTTTTATTAATAAGAAAAACAATGCATAATGAAACGTGGTCTGGTTTTTTCCTATAATGAATAATATTTTAGTTTTTAACCTAATAATGTATCACATTTCAATAATGCATTAGAATACTTCTCACACATGTATAAAGTTAGATATTTACGAGTACTTAAACCTAAATGGCTACAGAGATTCAGGTTATACAAATATAAGTATACACAACCTGGTATATGCATACTGAATAGATTCATATATGATTATAGAAAATATTAATCTCAAGCAATTGTATATGAGCGTATTGAAAAGTCAAAAAATCTATGTATGTAATAAAAGAGTAATAAAAATAAAACTAAAATGTCAAGATAAGTAATGATAGGTCGTATTGAAGCCCCTATTTATTGCTTCTAGCCTAACTGTAAAATAGTCTATCGAGTTTTTGTTACTCTTTTGATTCTATTATTTCCATAATACTGACATAAGAACCCGTTAAAAATCCTAAAATACC
This sequence comes from Pharmacophagus antenor, assembly GCA_018245475.1. Classification (NCBI taxonomy): domain Eukaryota; kingdom Metazoa; phylum Arthropoda; class Insecta; order Lepidoptera; family Papilionidae; genus Pharmacophagus; species Pharmacophagus antenor. The sequence goes on along the minus strand of DWQX01001658.1, from coordinate 7,110 downwards.
GAAGGAAATTAAAAATAGATTCTTCCAGAGGACCCAGTTTAAACGGCCAAGCCCATTTGGTCTGTCCCAGAAAGCAACAACCTCTATTACGGAAGGAAAAATCAGTCCTAGAAATGAAAGGCATACGGCTCCCACAAGAGAGATGAAAGGTCCTAAGTTCGGAATTGCAACTGCGATACACAACGTCATTATTATAATTGCAATTCTAATCGTATACTCTGAAAGATTCTTTTTGGCGCCGAACCAATGACGCACGTTCTTCCAGATGATATCCATGGGTACATAAAATTGCAGGCTGTATGTGAAAAATATTGCTACAGCTATCATAAGCTTCACACTCTGACCGAGACTGAAATGACAAAAATATTATGTTGAAAAATTATAAAATAAAGAATGATAGATAAGGTAATAAATTTTAGATATGGAGATAATACAATCAACATCTTGATTGCCAATTGATTTGTTTTCCTTGTTTAATTTTGTGTTTAGTTTTATGATTTATGGAAATTAGCTTCTATTTTTTCACGATTGAATTTTTAAACAGTGGAAATACTTATTAATTAAAAATATTCTGTCTACCGAGATTGAGAAATATGTATTTGATAATCTTATTAGTAACTTTTATTTAAAAATGTAAGTGACTTAGTGCGAATTTTATTAATTGACAAATTGAAGTACTCACACTTCATCTTCCGGTAAATTTATCGTGATGCTTCCGGATGTTACTTCACCGTATTTCAAATATCCAAAAAATCCAACGAAGGCATATAGTGAAACGACAAAGAACATCCCAGTATTTAATACCCCAGGGCATCCAATAAAATGAGTTGGAGTCTTCATGTTGTTTTCAAGTGGCATCACAACACCTATTCCTTCAAGAGCAAAGATAGCAGTTCCGAAGAAAGTCGGTAAGTGATTAAATCCAGCAAAAGCCTTTCGTTCACTTACACTAGGAATATCTTGGAAGAGATAGTAGAATGTTATACCCATACCAGTGCCAACCAAAAGGTTTGCGATCATTGAAAACGGCGCAAGGTATTTCAAGTTTCTGATCAGATTCATCGCGACAAGTAAAGGAAGTAACATTGCCATGTAAATACGGACATCCATATCATGAGGAAACCATTCGCTTTCTTTGGCATGGTAATCTACAACTTGCTTTACGTTCTTGGCAACGAACACGATGTAAACACAGCAACAACCAAGTAAATCTATCACTAGAAACGAATTGACGAGGGCCCTGGAAAAATTAATAGCTTATTAGAAGTTCATGAATTTAAAATTACTTTCCATTACCATCTAAATAAAAAATGGAGTGATAATCCGAGAATTTTTATATGACCATGTAACGATAATCGACTATGAAACTATAATATGTTATAATACCTCTTCAACAAAATACCCTTTGTATTGAAAAACAAATTTAAAGTGTAAGAAGTTTTTTATCTATATTCATGTTGTAAATTTTAGATGAAAATTAGGGACAGATGCAAATTCATTATTTTATATTTTTTACTTATCAGGTTTTTGTTTTTATTTGACGCTTCCGTTTTTTTTATTTTGTGTCATGTCCAGCGATGGGTTATAAATATATAGCCGTCATACCGGCGCCAGCGTCAATGTGTTAACTCTTTGAGGCACAGTCAAATTAAAGTGTTCCACCTTTTTGATGTATTTCACGGCATGGTGGGACATTTTAAATCCTACCTCGAAATCTTGCCATAGCTACATATGCATAGGTTTATATTTCGCCTTATTTATGTAAAGCAGGTCATAATGTCTTCAAACAATGTTACAAATGTATTGGTATTATGTTATGTTTTTATATGATGTAAAACATTCTATAATAAATATATCCCAATTTTGTTTCATTATAACCCGAAAAAATCCTGTGCGATATAGGTCTATTTCTGATCTGAAAACTTGTGCTTCAAAGTGTTAAACAGAAAAGAATTATAAAAATTCAACAGAAATTAAGTTTCAAAATTTAATTTTTCACTAACTTAGAGACATGCTTTTGCTAAAAATAGAAAACCATCAAAATCGTATCACGCAGATAAGTTTTGCTTGGTCATAAAATGAATAGGTACATAAAAGATTTGCGTGCGTACTGAGAACCTCGTTCATGTTATCGGATGAGAAAAAGTAAGCAATAATAACTTTTGTATGAAATTAGAATGTCATTAAGTGCATATGTCAAAACATTCATCAATCAAGACTGGGAAAAACAGTTACGCAAAAAAATTAAACAATAAATATTTAATCTATGTACGAACAATTGATATATTACACCTTAATGTTGAAGTTTTTTTCAAGCATCATTTTCAAATGGCATACATATTTTTTACTAGTGTATGCAGTAGCTGATTTTTTAATTTAAGTGTTAAGTTAGACATGTTTGTTGTATTGTTAAGTATAACTAAGTCTAACGTACCTATAGTTAAAATGGGTTCATAAAAATTGTTCAAGTAGAATAGAACACAGTAGATATAGTATAGCTCATCATAAGGGCCTATGTAATTACTTATTTTCTTTATTACCATTGAATAACAAATGTTATTATTATAATGTTATAGAAATAAAGCATGTTTTATTTAATGTTACTATATTCATTTTTGTTTTTTTTTTGTTTATCTAGCTTTATTACTTTTGGCGTACAATTCATGGGATCAGTCTATCCATAGATAAAGATCACGTACCTTCAAAGTTATTAAAATGATGTACTAGAACATTTTTTTTCTTTCTACAAAATTATAGTACGGAAATAATGAAAATCGAAGCAATACCATACTCAATTAATAGTTATATATAACTAAAGGTTGAATTTTGTTAGCAATATCTTAAATTGAAAAATGATAACAAATTACTAGTTCACTTCAAGCATCGTAATGATTTAATATAACATTTTAAACATCGCCGTATATTTTAGAAGACAAAAATGAAATAATCAAAATATCCTACAAAACACGTTATGATATTTATTCACTAGTATTGGCAATACTTACTTTGCGAGCCTAGAAAATTTGTGCATTGCAGGTGGCCCAGAGAGAAAAGCAGCTTCGGCCGTTTCCGCAAACCCCAAAGAAGGCTTTTGCATTTTCTTGCAAAGTTCGTGGGAGGTTTTTACAAGTACGTGGACACAGTAAGTGCAAATGCCACCGATCAAGAAGGTGGCAACAAGACCAAAGTATAGACCAGCATTGAGGAACGCCATTGGCATGGCTAAAATGCCACTACCCAAAGATCCTTTCAGAAGATGAATTAACGTATCCATGTCTCTGGAATAAAGATTTTTTCATATTGAGTGATTTTTTGAGTTCCGAATCCAATGAGTAACATACGGAACCTTTGTTTTTATGGCTGTCTGTCAGAAGACTATCTCATGAACCATAATAGGTTGAAAGTGGAAATTTTCACACATTATGTTATATGTTAATGCCGCTACAATAATAAAAATAAAATAATACTTTCAAGAAACGTCATTCTATAAGTTACTATAGTTTCCGTACTTTATAAGTAATATCATATAAGATTTGACCAAATAACATGTGAAATCTTCGATTATTTTGAATAACATCTAACACTATCTATCATATATCACTATCATATTACACTATCTACTAGTTTATGGAACAAAAATGCATGTAGACACTTACGATGTCGGATGCGCTAACTTCCTATGTTCAAATGGATTATAGTCCTCGTCTGCCTCAATGTCACGTCCTGGTATTTCCATAAGAGGAAGGGTGGACCCAGCTTGTTGTTCCACAGGGATCTCTTTTGGGTCAACTTTGTACCTGTGAAACATTTCCCAAAAATGTATTATATTAACTGCTACAATATTTTCTTGTTCAACTTATATAATATTAATAATGTGAATAAGTTAGAAATGAGTGGTATAGAAGTGTACTTTTACTATTTTGTATCAAGCATTAATAATCGCAGTGATAACATATAAAGCGCTACATTATAAGCTTCTTGTGATTTCGAGGTGTGAATCGATGAATGTATATGTCGCGTCGCGGCTACATCTACTTTATGCTGAAGTTATTTAGGGGCATGCTGTTATTTAATTACAAATGGTCTCAAGTTGACATATGAATGTAGGATAATGTACTTTTTGTTCAAGTGTAGTTGAGTGAAGTGTGGATACATTCATTATGGTCTCCAAAATAAATAACTTTTATTGTGTGCGTTTCACTCTATTAAGACTCGGCATTTACAAAAGAGAGGCTCAACTTAAAATTCAATACAGCTTTACGTTATCAAAAATAAAAATAAATAAATAAAATGTGAAAAAGTTATAAGGATAACGTCACAGGATTGACTGCGAAACATGACTTTTGATTATTAATGGTAGGATAAAGGGATTATATGTGGAGCTAAGGACATTTTTGTATTACTAGGAAGACATAAAGCTAAATTAAATTTATACAAACAACGATTTAGAGAGCCAATCCCGAGCCTGAACAGAGATGGCGCACGAGAGACCGCGCGACTGCCCAACGCCGAGACGTCGATGGCGCAGCGGGCGCTCTCGAGTAGGTACACGTTTCTTTTAAAATATTTTTCCAGTACCAAATAGAACAAATTATTAAACAAAATTGAAACCATAAAATGGAATGATATACCGGTGTATGAGTCCATTGCGAGATGATCAATGTCGACGAACGACTTTAATCTTGTGGAAGCAGCACACGTCTTCCCGGATCGTCTCCGAACGGCGGCGAGCTTAATAAGCTCGTTAAAGGAGCAAGTACTTAACAGTCAAAATACAATATAAAATACCATTTTAACAAAAATCATTAATGACAGCAAACAGTTTAGCAGGGTTCAAACGAACCACTGCTACACTGAAATTTTATTTTTAATGATTATAAATCATTTACTTGTTAGCATAGACTACAAATGTTCTTTTCAAAGTCCTGTTGAACAAAAATATCAATATTATTAATGTTCCGACTGATAGATATTCATGATTTGAACTTGCCAACAAAAAAATGAGCTTAAGCTGAGGAAGCATGCTTTATTTTTTAAACTTTTTATTAAGCAAGAAACACCAAAATTTATTGAATGTGTCCTCCAAATAAACTGAAGATGGATTATTAATAACACAAAGGCGGTCAAAGCTGACATGTTGATTATCGTCGCATAAAACATCCTCGCTGCAGAGGTAAGGAACATTGTCACTTACTTGACCACAACGACATCTGACAAGTCATTTCTGACTCCTTTTTTCTTGGGAAAATATTCGGCTATCATCGGCCGCATTTGGGGTTTCTGAAACCAAAAATACAATACCGTTTTTATCAACAATTTAAACTTATTTTAATATTTAATTTCTGTAAATATTAACAAAAGAAAAAAAGTTAAATGTTGTTGCCATTTTTATCAGTATGCATTAATTGTGTAAAAACAGATCAAACACACTATATGGTTTAACACAATTAATAATATACAATTATTATACTTAAGGTCCATGTGAAAAAAGTTTTTTTTTAAGTTATAAACAGATAAAGTAAATAAATGACGGTAACGATTTCTGTGACGTTAGAATGACGTCTCTTTGGCGAGGTCGTCTGAGGGGCTTGGTTAGCTCGTGTTCTGAACACGTGATCAAGCGAATGTTATTTTGGTGAGATATAAATAACACATCCAGCGTGCAATTCGCAAAACTCAGAAACCGAACATCTCGATATTCACAAATACCGTACGACACAAGTTCTTGTAGTATGTATAACGTAAAAACACATTCACGACGAAAACCGCACTTAATAGATTATTATTACTTTATATCGGCTACTACGACAGAGTTTTTAATTCGATACACCTTTTTTATGTTAGAAAGATTACATCGAGAAGTTCATCTCATAAAGATTTAAAAAAAAACTTTAACACTATGTATGGGTTTATTGTAAAAAAAATTTATTTTCCACCTGTTCATCACATAGTTATTGTTCCTCCGCTTTATATTTTTTATCATGGGTCGACTTATATAAACCTTAAAATAGAGTTTTAATAAAATGATTAATTTAAGCGTAAAAAATATCTTTACATATTATTAAGGTTAGGTTTAGTTTAAAAAAAATCCAAATGATTATGTTTATATTAAAAAAGGAATACAAATTTGAGAAATGTAGATAATAAAATCACACAAAAACATCGGTCGTGTATAGTTCGTAACAAGCGTCTAATGGGTAATGTACCTATGATATAATATATGACGACTATTGTTTGACGACTTATGGCGCACATCTATCTAAATCGCTTGCGAAGGCCGTCAATGACATTCAAATGTTATTTTCGCCAACACAATTGACGATGCGCCTTCCTCAGTCCACGTAAATAATGTTTAAGTTATGGATAGTGCCGAACGAATCTTATATAATTTTATTTTGTGACCGATTCATAAATAATTTCGTTATGTATGAAATTATTTTTTCTAGTGTACAACTTTATTTTATTTATCCAAAATCTCTCTAAAGTTTAGTTTCAAGAAGATTTTGTAACCTGGATCACATAAAAGTTAAGTCTGAATGTTGCGTTTAATCGATCGCTGTCATAGAGAAGGACAATAAATAATGAAAGAGACTGTACCATAAGTAAAATTGAAAGTGACCTGCGCAATGCAGTTTTCACAAAAAGGAAACTAGAAAATATATGGTCGTTCTCTTTTCTCTTATGTAACTAATATGCAGGAAAGAGATAAAAATATTTTTGATAAAATTACTTGCAAACTCCTGGTATGCTATGTGATCCTAATGTATCTACTGCTATGTTTTACAAAATGCTTGTTACTTACTTCTTCTATCATTTTTCGAAATTCCTGTAGATGGAGGAATTAGAGAGAGACAAAAATATAGTTAGTAGCAGTGGTGGGTAATGGGGGTTGGAGGTGATGGTAAGTCGCAGAGCTGCAGAAGGAAAAAGAAGTTGGTTATTCCGGCGCAATTTGTAGTTGTACAGAGTATGCTTACTAAGGTCGCAGCAATCCAAAGATATGTTATATCACTACTACAAAGACAAATGCCGTGTGTTGACAAAAACAGTAAAAAGTATTTCATGTATGTGTAATATGTACGTATATATATTAATATATATATATATAAA
>DWQX01001657.1:0-26325 GCA_018245475.1 Pharmacophagus antenor | reverse complement strand
TATAGCGGCAGATTAATATTGATGATGGTAGCTAATCAGGCAGGTTATGGCCCGGGAATCGAATCCGGGTCGTTCGCGTTACAAGGCCAGCGATAAACCACTACGCCACGGAGTCAGAAGTCCAAAAACCTGCTTACAAAAGTTTATTGGACCGTTTGTGAGTTTAGATCAAACATTTTGTTATGACTTGTTTGTCTTTGTTCTGAAAGCAAACGTTTTTGGTAAATGTTTCGCTCGGCCGAGCTGACGCGACCGGACGATGTTTAACATGAAATTTATGTCAAGTCTTATCACCTGAGCAGAGAGACCGTAGTGCGTAAACCGTAGCGCGCTTACACATTGTTCACAGATAAATAAAATTATTTCATATTTTCTTATCTACCTCATAAAAGTGAACATTAAACGATTGTAATAAAACGCGTAATCTGACCTATTCTAGTATATTTATCTCGTTCATTTAATAATATTTATAACAATTTATGTTCGCAATATAACAATTTAATGGTTTTATTGTCTTATAATGTAAATGAGATAAATAATTAGATTATAAAACTTTAACGTATGTACGAAAATTAGCAAATAATCACAGAGGTAAAAAAAAATTCTATAGTTAACATTAGGGAACTTGATCAAGTGATGCACTGACTAGGTGACACTGGTACAATTTGATTGCCAGGACTATCTAAATAAATATAAGCTACCATGGGAAGTATTCTATTATTTTGCCGTCAGCAGTATTGCGCAAATATTACTGTGGTTTGATAAGCATTGTATCTATTGTGTATAATGGGCCTCACGGTATCTAACAAATCAAATCGATATATGCTGTTTACTGCTCATCTTTGGTAAATAGCTTAGGCCAGCATTTATTATAAGTCGTAGAAAACAAAATCGGAGAAAGATTCAAACGTCCTTACTGTTAACACTAGAATTTCCGAATTCATTTCATTTTTACGTTTTGAAACCGTTGTAATTTGATGAATTAATAAATCTTTACCTTTTCAGAGAGAAAATTATAAAGCAGTGCTGCCATAATCGATTAAAAAAAATAAGAACATAACTTTTTGTCGAATGTTGTTTAGTCCAATGACGCGCCCCATAAACCTGTTATTAATACCTCAAAGTAATGTGGTGCTGTACTAACGCCTTTATTAAGCCCCCATTGCTAAAGACAGGCATTTGTTTTACTATCAAGTAAACATTTTACTTGTCCCGTTGCTTTGTCGAAGAATTGAAAAATGTGCATCATATTTTAGGAGTACTATTAATTAGTAAAATTCTTATTTAATCATCGTTAATAGTTGACACTAAAGCTTATTCTTGACTTTTAACGACTGCCGTTTTACGTGAAATGAGTTTAATTAAGTCAACATAAGTTATACGATATAACAAAGTGCATTTTACGCTAACTTAAATTTTATCGCAATTAACGTCTGCTCTTATTAAGGTAGTAAATTATTGTGAAACAAGTTTAGTTCATTACTAAGTTTTGTACTGGTAAAACATATGTTTATTAATTTAATAATATTTCAGTGATGTTGAATCTTTGGAATTAATGTTATAATTATTAATTTCTTAATTATTAAGATTTCTCCGAATTCAATACCCGGAACACAGAAATCAGAACTCAGAATCGACTTAGCTAGCTACTTTTCTCAATGTCAATGTTGCGCCATAACTACTCCATTTACGGCCTCATCACTTAACATTAGGTGAAATCGTAGTCAAGTGTTAGCTGTGAACAGATAAAAAAACAGTGGATAAAAAGGTAACTATGTTTATTGTTATACACCTTATTATATGTTTATTGAAATGCTAGATGGGGTATTTAATTAGCGTCACATTCGCTCCTCGCCTTGAGCAATAAACAGGTTTTTAAGTTTTATTTTTACTATCAGCTATGAATTAATGGCGAAGGCGACAACGCTGTTGATGATAAAGCGTGCATGGCGAAAATACTTTGGCTATTACATATATATTTGTTGTTATATATAGTGTATACAACTACATGTATGTTTTCTTGACTTTCGGAAAACAGCATTGGTGTTGTGGTTGCAAGTTGACACTGGGGGTAGTAACTAGCAGATTGGAAAAACCTTGCAACCATCTAGACGCCACTACTTCTGATGTTCCTAGAATCGAACTCGATTCCGCTTTGATACAAGAAGCCGTAACATTATTATATTCTTGCAAATACATGAACAACATTGCGAAAATACGTTACAATTTAGTCTCTTAACATGGTGTTAAGCAAAGATCAAGTGCTAACCAATTTTTTATATTAAGTATACTAATTAATTGATATATAGAGTAACGAAGTTAGTTTCGACTGAAAATTCAAGAGTTACATGGGCGGCATAAGTAATAGAGAATAACGTGTTTGTATTATTTTGCAATGAATCAAATCAGTAAATCAAAAGTGGAAGCGAGAGTCAATAAAGATAAATTACAAGCCTGCGTCGGCTTCAAGTCCTCTGAGAGCGATAAATCAATTGTACCAAATAGCTATTACCGATGTTATATTTTATCCGGTCACGTATCTTGTATAAATAGTTAAAAAAATAGTTAAAACAAGTCTATTCTTTGCATTTGTATCAATTCAAGATAATGATTATGCATTTTTTATATATCACAAATACGTAGCCTTGGTTCGTGGACTTGAAAACATCCTGTAGCTAGTAAATAACCGGTCTCACTCTATTTTTGATTATCTATATTACAATAAACATATACTCATTAAGTTTGTTCGTGCTTTAAAAGCAAAAAAAAATGTGACTACAGCATTTTTTATCTCATTTAATTTATAAATATGATTTTTTTAACGACTATCATATATTTTATAACAGGTACAAGCCGTGTCTGTACACTAAACTGTTTTTATGGATTTCCTTTATAATCACGATTATGTTTGACACCCCTAACAAAATGATCATTGTAATAATAAATATTTCTCCTTCCGTACATAAGCAACAAGTTCCTTAAAAAGGTGTAATATTTTTATGATACTTTTATATTAACTGCTTAATATGTTGAAAAAAATCAATAATTATTTTGCTACTTTCCACTTTATTTAATGGTAAATATCACGATTGAAATACAATCTCTATGCGTTTCGCCACTATGTAACTATATCGACCGAAAGTAGCAAATTAATTTTTGTTTTATTTCGTCATGGAGTTCCGCAAAGTATTTTGAATCAATAAATTGTAAAAGTATTGTTATATAAAATATTTTTTAAAGCGAGAACATCTTTTCTTCCTGCGGAATAATAATTTTTTCTAATATTATCCACTTGAACGTACGCCAGTGATTTAGTAACAATAATGGAAAACAGTATTTTTATCCTTATTTAAAATAAGAAGCGTTACCAGTGTCCTCACACGATTTTTTTTCAAGAGACATTTCATTAATATTTCCGTCGCCTTTTTAAAATCTAATTGAGATAATAGGAAGGTAAGTGATAATTGTAGTACCTCGCTGTAGTAAAAAGATATATGCACCTAAAAACTAAAGGTGAAATTAATCAGTCTCTAAACGCAAACTACGGCCTTTTAAAGGTACTATGCCATGACCGAGATATTTTAACCCTTTTCCGCACATATTAAATTTGTTCGTTATCATATCCCTCTGAAAGTGAAAGTGAAAGTCAGGTCGTATATGGAAGTCAACGTTTCAGTAGAAGATAAAGGGAAATGTCACAAACTCTACCAACAAAGGCCCAGCTCTTGAGTTAGAAACAGAACATATCCAATTGACAAGAGCACCAATATTGATGCCTCAATAGGTTAATTAGATAAATAGGTTCGTTCAGAAAAAAAACTATACTGATACTTAAATAAAATCAGTAAAAGTAATTTATGATTCCTTACTATATTTCCCAAGTGTGATTATAAAATCGGAACGACAAAGAAACGTTAGTGCTGAGAGTAGACGTACGTCCGCAAAGGATTAACTTGTCTACATAGGCGATTAATTTTGTTAAAAAAATTATTCTCATTATTAAAATTCTTGTAGAACTTTTCTTCCCAATGAAGCCGTTTAAAGTTTTCGTTCAAATTAATAAGCTTTATTTTAACTGAAATGTCGCACATTATTAGCTTTTCATTAATACCCCAACGACATCATTGCATTGCAGAACGTCATTGGTTTTAAACATTGGCCTATTGAGTTAGATTATTTAACCCAACCAAATTCTGATACATTCAATTATTTCAAAGGACTTCTTATCATAACTTTTAGTACAGTACAACTCAAAATGATTACTAGAAGTTAAGAAACGAATTATTTTCTTTCGTTTTATAGGTTCGTACTTAACCATGATCTCACTCGGTGTTAATTGATAATGCGGTTTTAGCTGGTAAAGCGCAGAAGCCTTGTTCTTGATTATTAATGGGACATAATGATGAAACCTTATAAATAAAAAAAATGCTAAAATCATTATTAAACGTAACCAACCGATAGCGATATACTCTATGTAAGACTTATCTATGACTTTACCGCGCGATTAGTTTTCCTTGAAGCGTGATCCAAAAGTAGTCTTTTAAGAAGATATGCTCAACTGACCTCACTAAAACTTTCCTAATGATTCCCATTAGTGTCGCTTCTCAACAATTATCCAAGCTCTTTGAGTAAGCGAAAATGTGAGACATAATTATCAGTAATTGTATTTTACTAAGAGCAATTACTAGCTTCAATAAATAAATTACTATGAATGAAAACACTTATATACATTAATATTTAAAGATATTTTTTTTATTATTTTTAAATGTTAACATTAAAATATGTTTTTTTTTTACCCAAGGAATAAAGTAATCCTCTGGAAAACAGAAAAGCGTTTTATATTTTGCTCGAAAACGCGAAGCGCAAGAATTTCATAGCTGGACTTCATGCAGTCGCACTTAAATTAGTCACTTAACGGTCTTACATGTTTGTACTGGAAAAGGCACTTAGCTTAAAACGAAGAGGTTTCTGAATCTGTTAATACGATCTGTTAGTTTCTTCATAATACCCAATTGATAATAAGTAAATCAAATACAATACGAATTTTATAATTAAATAATTCTTAAATCGGTGTTAATCAAAAGTAAACAAAGTTTCTGCTACTCAAGATTAATTCGATACATGCTCATTTTAATATACATTATTCTCTGATAAATTGAGTACTGTAATATAAATAAAGTAATGTTTTCTTCATTACTCTTAATTTTTCACACAAATTTTTAGTGGCTAAAAAAAGCGCTGCAGTTATATCCACCATTTTTTTGTTAGCTTATCTGCCCTCTGGTAATGTACGACTTTCGTCGACAACCTCTTTCCTATGTAACACATGCGCCGGCCTGGTTGCCAGGGAGATATTTTAATATATATAAATTGTCAAGAAGAAAAGATTTAGGATTTTGTTTTTATATTAATTTCTAATATTTTAATTTTATATTCAGTTGTATATATATTTGTAAATTATAAAATGTAGCTGTAAATAGAGAAGACAAATATTTTCATCACCTATCACAGCCACCGACCGCCCTACGCTATTGTTGGCGCTAATAGTACGTTTGTAAAATTCTTCGGCAAAGGAATCCGCATAAAGTCTCCTTTCGAGTGGCCTGTCAAAATACTTGTTCATGTAAGGAGCGATAGCTATATATTTTCTTATTTTCATTTTCTTTGTGTTAAGAACTGGAATATTTCTGAATGAGCGTCATTACGAGTCACAAACAAAGCGAACTCGTTCGCGTTACTGCTAAATAGATACATTTTGTTTACTCAAGTACTCGCTTTATAAGGCAATAGGATAAATTATATGAAGTATTCACGAATAATGAGAACGAACTTCCGTTGGAATTTTTTGACCTTCACATTGTTAATTTCATGGGTGGCATCACTGAATTCGGAAGGAATAATGAATCTCCTAAGTTTTGTGAGAAACGCGACAGTAAACGACCAAAATTACTTAATGCAAGTTTCTATTTATTTTATTTTTTTTTTGGATTTTTGTCACAATGGACCTATCAATCACATCTTATCCATTTACAGCACTACAACGTTTTTATCACTAAATAGAAAATGATGTTAATAAATTCTAAAAAGTAATTAAAAAATATATATTCAAAAACATACAACGGTCGAAGTTTTGTGTTCTTGTATCTTGTAAAAAATTTAAAACTGTAATAAATCCAAAGACATGAAAGGTTGTTTTCACATGGTATATTTAAACAATTTCTTATCATAGTAGATGCGTATACCTTGTTACACCGCATGGTAAAACTGAAGTCATTGCAAATAACAATCTCTTCGTAACAATTTATTTATAAGATGTAGTAAGAATTCTAATTCTTCCTTCAACCATAACTACAAATTTAGACTATAACGTTAAAAAATTATATAAAACTATATGGACTAGCTACGTAAGAGTTTATAAAATCTATTTAAGGACAATAGATGAAAGAAATTAAGATTGTGATACAAATTTGAACAATGAATAAAAATTAATAAATAAAAAAAAAGTTATTTAAACGTATTAAGCAAATTATCACGTTAAAAGTACTTTAATAAATGTTTAATAAAATATTAAATTACTTTCCATATTTTTTAATTATTTAACTAATAAACAATTAACATTTTGGCTAGATGTTTCGTAAGCAGTCAAAACAGGCTAAAATGTCTACTGCAAACAGGATGATTGATTAATTTATTAAAGGAAGCTGAATCAATCTTACTACCGTGACAAGACAAATAATTTGAAACGGTGTAATACATTTGTTTTTTATTAAAAAGCATTCTAGTTGTTATCTATGTAAAAATTTAGCAGATACAGTATTGTATTACAATAATTTTAAAGAATACAAGTAACTAATAATAGAGAACCTGAAGTTATTTTTTTAGGTAATTTAACCCTCTCTTCACCATGGTCTCATTTGTAGCCAACCTTACTATTAGAATATAGGTCAGACACATGTTGCAAGGGTTAATTATTCAATTAAAACTTGGTTCATTAGTTTGAAGGTTGTTTAAATTTGCTTTCGGGGTGAAACACTACACGAAAGTACATTTATTGTAAATAACACTTAGGCTAATTTCTTAAGATTGTTTTTGGGTTTGTTAGTGGAAGATAGGGCGGGCATATAAGAAAAAAAATATCATCTTTGCTGTAAATAAATTTTGGTTAACGAATTAATTTTTAGGATAATTATATAACATCACACGGGACAAGTGTAAGAAAGAGAGAGACAAAAAATAATCTTACATAGTAATTTGTGTGGATAAAACAAAGAAAAAGATATAACAGATAAGAGCTAGGTCGTTGATATCGCAACGATCCGTGTCTTTGTTTTACTGATCAAAAATTGTACATAAAGTATCTAAAGATATTGTCCCAATTGTTTTCATACCAATAAAATCAGTAAGTTACAACATAAATATAATAATTAAAATAAACAGTGTAAGCCATAATGTATTTTTTATTGGTTATTGGATAACACTTCGCTTCGATTTCACCTGATGTCAAGTAACAATAAGACCATATATAGTGAAGCGTGTTCGCACAGAATACTTCTGGTTCTCACATGTATGACTGCCGGAACACAGCAATTCTGTTATGGCGGCAATTTGGCATTAAATGTGGTAGCTAGTCAAGCGGGTTTTAAAAACTCTACCACCATCGAGACTACTGTGGCCCGGGAATCGAACTCGGGACCTCTGCGTTACATTGTAGTACACACAGCAGCTTTACTTCATTATAGTTTTAATTAGTTTAAAATTAGGTTTGATGTTTTTTAAATGAAATTCGCCGTTGGATACTATTTCTGGTAAAGCGTTGTTAATTATAAAAAGATATTACATTTCATGCTAATATATAATTGCTGTGTTTGTAAACATGTACTATGTGACTGAATGGACGAATGTTATAAACAGAAATGTCTATCGCGCATAGGACGAAGGAGTGCAGGGCGCCCTCCCACCAGATGGACTGTCGATTTAGTCAGGTCGTCGAGAAGCGGCCGGATGAGGGAAGCAGAGGTTCGCATATGGTGGAAGCCATTGGGGAAGGCCTATGTCCAGCATTGGACTGACACAGGCTGATGATGATGATGAATATGCTCAGTACACTTTTAGTATAAAATCAGATATATTATCTGATTATAAAATATAAGTGAATCGTAACTAAGTCTAAATTCGTTAGCAAAACATCCACACTTATTGATAATCAATCTATATAAAAAAATAATAACAATTGATTAAAGATATATTATGTACGGAAACTGGAAAAAAAGCACTATATATTTTTTTTAAATATAGCTTGGTACCTTACCACGATCGCGCCTTATGGTAATGGAGATGTAGTGTATGATGTTAAATGGCACTAGTGTAGAAGCCTGTTCACTCTTATCTCAAAAAACACAGGCTTTTTCTCTTAAAGGACAGACTGATGCCAACACGCTACTCCAACCCTTCCCTGTTCGCATTAAAAAGGATGATGCAAACCGTTTTGTTATTATGCGCTAGAAATTTCAACAAGTTATTATAATTTGAAAAAAAAAAACATATTATTTATTTTTCCAACCATAAGGATTGAATTTTTATTTCCATATACTAACAAAAAAAATAGAAACTGATAAAAAAAATTAAAAAGGAACAAACGTAAAGGTGTGTATCGAATTATGAAACATTCTCATGACGTAACTTGGTAATTGTGAGTGGCCATTCAGACGTCAATAATCCTATTAATATTTTGATTAAAAATATTTCATATTTCGAACTTAATTTGTAATATGATGTTCGTACAACAAGGACAGTTATTACTGTTGGGGGAAAAAAATTCAATAATTCGTTTCAAGAATAATAATAACATTGTGAAATGATGCATTAACGTTAATTAAATTTACCAATGTAAAAATTCAGTAATACAACCAAGAAGCTTATAGGTTTTATTTTGTTCACGTATTTGTAAAGAATAGGTAACATATGAACACTCCTTGTAAGTCTGGTCACGGATTTATTTGTAGGTGTGAAAATACTTCTTAAATTTTTAAAAAACATTCACTATTCACCCGACATCCGTACAACAACGGGATTTGTAATGTGCACATACATTTAAATTATGAAAGAGAGGACGAGAATAAGGAATGAACTGGGTAAAAAGAAAATTAAAAATGAGAGAAAGCGAGATACAAATGTAGGTCGTGTACGACATACAGGCGATTATACAACGATCGGAGAAGTGTGCGTAGTGTTAAAATAAAAGTTTGTTGAAATGGTATTTTGAATATGTTTCCTTTTATACATTAAATCATTTCACTTCGATCGGTACTTTATATCCAAAAGTTATCCTGGATATCAAAACTTGGGTCTAGAATGCAAAAAAGAACTTCACTTATTGCCATCTCATAATACGCTAGTAAACCATGGTTACTTAAGTTTTTACGTAATTAATATAATATCATTTAAATATTACGTGTATGTATATTATCGATATCTGAACATAAAATTATAATTGCTGTGTATACAAAAAAAAACTATAGAAATTATCGTTTCTACTATAATAATCTAATCCGGTTAAACTTGATAATTTTTCACTTAAATTTGGCACGATGTTAACTGAAAATCGGGTCAAAGATAGTGAACTGTGTTTGCACAAAATACACATGAACGCTATTATACCAACTCCACAAAAATTCATGATATTTTATTATTGTTAACCTAATTAATTACGTTACTGCAAATTTGCAATTACAAAATATATCACTAATACAAATTAATTACGACTTTGGCAACTTAGAATTAACAACTAAACTGTTTCTTAATTACACCTTATCTTATTTCCACAAACATCATACATTAAACGGCCTCGTTAATGCTTCTCGGAAAATTTGATAACAGTTGAGGCAAGTTTTGATTGAATATTGTAGACTAACATTTAATCACGAACTAGTATATGTTATAATGTATGTATGAAAACGATGATCTGGTCGAGAAAATGTAGCAGAACTTAGCAAACCAGCGAAAAAAGATAACAAGCGAATTTTTGACAATATCGACACTTCATAAAATTATTGTAAAAAAGTAACTAAGACAAAAAGATTACAAATAAAGAGTCCGTAACAATGTAAATAATAGGGCGCGACGGGGTTCACCTGACAATAAGCGATAAGCTCATTATATTGTATTGCTCATGATAAGTTCTTTGATGTGAATTATAAAATCTTTGAAATATACTTTGAGTCTAGGAAAACCACTCTCGCTGTGCTATGGCAAACACGAGACCATTTCACGTTTGCCGTACGTCGCAAACTCATTTAGTGGGCTACGGATGAGGACGCTACTCTCAAAACCGCACAATCGTATACCCTTTTAATCGCCTTATATAAGGGTCTCCTGTAACCGGTTCATTAGTGTATAATGGAATGAACTTACTCTAAGACAGAGTTCTTTGCTCTAAATAATGTCATTTTAAAAAATTAATTTCGTGTTACTATGTTTTGAACAGCACCACATAGTGCTTACCACCACGAAACATAAGGTATTAAATCTCGTTGCTCTGATTTTAGTTCAGCTTGACAACTGCCTTCGTGGTGCAGTGATTTACTCCTTGTCTTATAACACGGAGATCACGGGTTCAATTCCGATCCACAATTAGTGAAGTAAGGATGTTGGGTTTTTCAAGTTTGTATTGCTGTATTTCATCAGTCATATATGTAAGAAGTATTCTGAGTGAAAATTCTTCACCATTATTGTTTAACTCAAAGCCAAAAAAAATCAACACCTACACTGCCTACTAGTTAACAATAACGTGCAGAAATAGGGTCAGCTTTGGTTTTAAATGGTCTTTATCATGAGAGGCAGTTGATTTCATTTAATTCATTGAAATTACTCTGTTTATTTATTTTATTTTATTTACATTTACAAATCCCGCTTTATTTATTTATTAGTTACCGGTAAACACCCGTATAAATAAATATTACACTATTTATCTTTCGGGCGTATTGAGTAAATCTTATTCTCAAAACTCCGTCCACATTTTCTATACGCAAGTAACTGTTTATGGAACTAATGCTCCAACAGAAACCAGGATTTAGAAGGTTTAGATATTGAACAAAGCGAGGACACGAACTGCTATTTCGACCGACGTCACGCGATGTCAAAAGCTCTTTCATTTATCTTTCTACTGAAAGGACGCTTGTAGCGCGAGAAATATCTCCGAGTAGATATCGATTTTTCCCATCAATACTTCAAATAAACGGGCACCTGTGTACAAAAATAAACGGAATGTTATTTTTAATTCTTCATATTCGACACCGCACTGTCGAACCCAAGACATCACCAGAGGATGCCACGTGGAGTGGGTTAAACGCGTTGAGATTGTAATTTTGGTCTTAGTAGTTGCGTTTAAACAGAGCGGAAATTAGCAAATCAATTTTTGTTTTATTGAGTCATGGAATTCCTTAAAGTAATGCTTGAATCAATGAAATCTTTACGTGTATATTATATAAATTATTATTCGGATTACACAATTTCGACACATTTTTTTTTAAATATTAACAATATATATTGTAATATAAAACACAAATGGAACTGTTTAGGCATAACCGTATAGTGTTTATACGGTGTGGGTATGTATTAACGATTAGATTCATAGTTTAATAAAGTACTTTGAAAACAATAACGCAACCACTCAATTGAAAACATCAATAGTGAAATTAATGTTCAATTAGCCTAGAGTGATTGATCAGCTTTGTGAAAATTAACCATCCGTTTAATACAGTTTTTTACGCGCTGAATGCGAATATAAATTAAAATTATTAATTTCATTTTAAATTACGCAACAATGAAAACGCTGAAAGTACTTTCTTAAGTGCCTCGTGAAGCAATGGTTTACCGCTTGCTGTGTTACAACAACGTCCAAGATTCGATTCCGTTGGCATATGAGTAGTAAAATGAAGATCGAGTTATATTTTACAGGCTTGCCTGGCTAACTATCACTATTGAGAAATGTTATAACAGATGTGCTAGTAGTACATTTTATCATCATATGAAATTGTGGGAAAGTGTGAGCTCATCGTTGATATATATATATCAAAATTTTAATTTTTTGCTGTTCATCATGAGTACTATTGATTATTTAAATAAATTAGCCCTCTTTTCTAACTGCAAACATTTATTATAGTCGAGAATATAACAGTACAGCCAAAGGAATTTCAAATAATTGTTAAGTTATATCACGAAATGTTTGTAAAAAAAAACTTGATGCGGATCCTAGAGAGTCATCTATTTCAAAAACATTGTACTATCAGCACTTTTAGTTGAATACAAAACTGTCAATTCGTATAATTTCTCATATCCTCTCATAGATGTCACTATTGCGTTACTGTTTTGATATTTTCCATTTCTGTTCACGACATCTTTCGTCGATTACAACAAAACTAACAATTGACCGTTATAAAGTAATTGCAAAAGAAGATACCATTTGATTATATTGATGGAAGCTATTTGCCAAATACTTCTTGGTTAGTAATTTTTTTTAATTTAGATACCCTTCTCTCTTCACAAAAAGCCAAGTGCCTTGAAGTTGGTAACGACTTTATTGACATGAACATCAGCTGACTTACAGTCGACCTGAAGACATTAAACTGAGTAAGAAAACTTAGCATATTACAAGAAATTATCTTGTAACTATAGTTTAAGCAGGGTAAGTTGTATAAAACTGTCCATAGATTGCCTCTGTGGCGCAGTGGTTTATCGCTTACCTTGGAACGCGGAGGGCCCATGATGGATTATCTGGCCCCATTAGTATTTCAGTGTAGATTCTAGTAAGATTTTTTGAAACTGCTTAGTAAAATACCATCCTCAATTTCAATTCGCCTTATAGGTATTACTGAGTTGCGTAAATGTGAGAGCCAGAGAATTCTAGACAAACGCGTTATAACATCTACGACCATACAGTTTCATTACATCATGTGAAATAGAGGCCAAGCGTTAGCATTTCGCATTTAAAATAAAGAACATCGTTTACGAGATGTAAATTAATTGGCGAACACAATGCGTGTCAATATACTTAAGGAAACATGAAGATAAAAAATGAATGAGGACAAAGAGAAATCAATGTTCATTATAAGGAAAATATTTATTTAAATTATTATTTCCATTACGGAAATTGGGTTCATTAATATTTAAGTTTCAACCATGAACGGTAAAGGGCTAGTCAACATAATAATATTTATTATTAATCTAAAATCATGTTGGACACAATTCGGTGAGTTTTGTTTTTCTATTTGTACTCCAGTAGCAAATAGCGAAAGGATCCATTACGTTTCGGCTAGAAAAATTGATACATGCGATTTTTATACAAGCTAAGATAAATAATTTGTAACATTTTCCTACTTCTTTATATGTATCCCTTTGTATTGAGTAAAAGGTTTTTCAATGGTTATTACACCATAACATTTATACTTAATTGTCCTAAAAAACTTGCATTTTTTTTCCTATAATTTGAAATTTTGACAATTTTGTTAGACCAATCTTCCTGAATCAAAATTCTGTATATTTAATAATTTACGAATTGTTTGGGTTATTATTACAAACTATTGAGTACAAAATCTACTAGAAATTATAAAACCGTTGATATCATTATTACTAGCTTTATATGGACTAGTATGCTATGGAATTGTAAGATCTCGAGAGAGAGAGAGAAGGAAAATAAAACAAAATTAAGTAATTGAGAATTCTGTTTTTCTATTTTTATATTCTCTCTCTGAACATAAACTGATGAAGATTTCCAGATCTTTCAAAAACGTTGCATCTGTATTGTGCTTCTTTTAACTGTCGCCTTTAAGAACGTAGTATTTGTAATACTTAATATAATAATGCTTAAGGTGTGATGGATATCTTTACAGACGATGTATCGACTGGCGAACCAATAACACCTAGTTACATGGAAATGGTATGTATCTCAAAACATGATTTAATTCATTAACCGATGACAAGATCAGGGGTTCTCTGTTCTAACCTCCATTCTTTGTCTCTTTTTAATAAATACATGACTACAAATAGCACGCCTTCGATTGTTCCTTTTTGGTTAACAAGAATACGAGTATATCAGAAAAAATTTAACCACCTTTGAGGAAAAATTAAATCAATAATACTTTTTTACTTGATTTACAATTTACGTTGGTTACTTGTTCAAGGGCCGTTAATAAATTGTACATAAATGCTTTTTTTTATTTTCAGGTAACTAATTCTGACGATAAAATATGTACAACTAAATTACGTAAGTTCAAGATTAACGATTTATTATTCTTATTTTTTTCTATATCACTTCTTCATTTTTTAATACTAAGCTTATTTACAATTTTCCTTACAGGTCAATGTTCACTGAAAGTGGTAAGTACTTTAAGTGAAATTTATTGTTTACTGAAAATACATCGTAATCAATGTAATTACTTAAAAAATGATTATGACTAACTTTGTAATAACCTTTTTATCCGTTTACACAGACTACGAAATATTTAAGGGGTTTACCCGGACCTCAAGGTCCCAAAGGAAATGCTGGTTTGCGTGTAAGTTTTTTTTATAACTACAATTAATTGCAGAACGCATTTATTGTTAACGTATAAGATTTTTTTATGTATTAGGTTCTATGATTAATGGGTGTACAGATTTAATACCAAGGCGATATAAAAATACTACAACGCCATCTATAGGCTCAATGTTGCAATTTTCTTCCCTTGTTTTAACTTCGTCAAAATTTAATGCTTTAATACAAAAGTTAAGAAACTAAATGATAACACTCTATGTGAACAGGGTGAAAAAGGAGATGCGGGGGAGCGAGGTCCGCCAGGTCTACCAGGCGAGCCCGGTGTTTTTATACCCAATGATGAATCAGATGGTTAGTTTAAGTACTGATTATAATTATACATAATCTTGTTCTACCCTTTACCGAATATCACTATTTAGTTATAATTTGAATGGTTTTTGGTATTAAAACCTGCTAACCAGATGGGTTTTACAGCCCTCAATGACGATTTGCCTTTGTAGCACCAATACCATGTTGCGGCAGCCATACGTGTGAGAGCCAGAGTATTCGGGACGGACACACTTGACCATCTACAACCTCATTGTGATTTAACATTATGTACCGCACTATTGAAAAAAGTGAAAAAAATTATTAATTTTTTTATACAGATGGAGACGACCGTGACAGTACTTTGGGGACCAAAGAAAAACCCCTTATTAACCTTTGCAAAGATTATCCTGAAATTTTGGATGGTTTAAATAGTAAGTGTTTGTTTACCAATCTTAATAATCTTTTATTTAGTAGTTAACTCGTCTTGTCACAATGACTAGTTGTGGTTTAATTAATAAATTCGGCGGAAAAATTATCGTATGTATAAAATATCAATTTATAAGTAAAAACATAAGTATGTAACCTGGTAAATGAGTTTAAGTTGTAATAATGAATAAGTAAATATAATATAATATTACTGAAAGCTTGTTTATCGTAATTATACAAAATACACAAAATTTAAACATTTAAAAATATACGGTATTCGTTATAAAATTTTAAATAAGGGTTTACAGGCTTATCTGTTATGTAAATACTAACGTAGGTATTTTTCGAAGACATTTTCTAAACATCTCTCATAGAAGGATGGGAATAAGATTAATGGTAGTGAAGGTCTACGAAGTTTGCTTTTGAGATACTCATTCAACACTTTATCACTACTTACAGAAACTTATTGGTTAAGAAAAAAACGTCCATTCGAAGTCAAATGCACGAAACACGGTTGGACATGTTTAGTGAATTTAAAAAATACTACCGAATTAAATTACAAATCGAAGGAAGCGCCATTTTGGTTAAGCGAAATAGGTTTTAACTACACCGACATCTATGGGGTTTGTATCATAAATATTTGTGATGAAACATACATAAAAATCATTTTTTTTTAATTTACATCAATAGATTCAGTTATCTAGAAGTATAAACTGTTTGTTATATATAATACAATAGATGTGGTGACAATTTTAACATTGCCATACTTTCGAGATAGTTATTATACATAAATTTATTATTGAAAAAATTGTATTTTCTATTTTAAATAAAAAAAAGCTTACATCCCAGTACTTTAGATTTAGTTTGCATTATAAAATGCTTTTATTTTTATACTTTAGTTTATTAGACTTTTTTCCATTCAACGTGCTGTTTTTAGGTACAATCAGATAAGGTCACCTATTTACAATCACGCGCATCTTCCGCTATACAAAAAATTAGATATCATTGTCGAAATTCAGCCGTTCTTACGAAAAGTCGTGACAGAGCTCTGCAGGTCCTGCTGTGGAATGATGTTTTAATAGGACCTTATCCGGAAGACAGATCACCATTGTTTTACAGCATAACGGAAGACAACTGCAAGGTATTTAGTTTAATACATTGTATTATAAATTATTTTTTTGTAGAAATTCTCATAAATTAGTACGTACTATATGTAAAAATATATGTGCAGCGTTTCAGCTTTATAATTATAAATTATTATTTTTCGACAAACTTATAATTTTTCGATTCTAGATCTACATCTTTTCGCGATATAATACTATTGTAATACTTTTGACCGTTCTCTTTGAATTGTTTTTCATGCCAAATGCTTATGACAAACTAACAGGATAAGAATTGTAAGCCTATCTACAAGTTCTTTCATAATTTTCACGTATTTAAAAGAACAATCTAAACTCTAACATAATTTTTGAAATTCACTTTTACTGGTCATCAATGTATTGAGAGAATTGCTTTCTTCTGAGAATCAAACACGATCTCGATCTCATTTTTATTCAATACCACATGTCAATGAAGGCTAAATGCTAGCCCATTGCCAAAAAAAGGTTTCTCGCAACTATAATCGAGACAGTAAATTTCGTTATTAAGCATTTACTTTTTAAATCTAATAAAAAATGCTTACCTTTTGTTTTACAGGAATTAAAGGAGGATACACCGAAGTGGTCGTTTACTGATTTATCAATAGTCACATCAGCCCATAGGTTACCTGCTATAGATTTTAAATTAAGAGATGTTCATAGAGGCACGCAGTCCCTGTTAATAGAATTTCAAGAATTATGTTTTGCTTAAAATCACCAGTCGTTTACCCTGAACTGTAGACGTTTTGAAATTGGTTTTAACTTTCAGTATATTTTATTTTGAAATAAATTGTGATAAAAAAAACTGTTTTCTTATTTATCCTTGATTTTTCTTTTCGTTCAATTTTAATTTGACAAATCTGTCATGATTTGAAATAATAGTCGAAGGTACAATAATGTTAAGTATTATTTGCAGAATAAAGAATTTATATTTGTTATTTATAAATGATTGAGCGATTTATTTACAACAATTATTAATTACAAATATTTTTTTTTTAATTATAATTATTAATCATTAACTAATTCTCTAATTCCGCAAGATTTCTAAAGCAGTAAGTTCATTTGATAGTGTCGCAGCTCACTCATAACAATGCAAATTTATCTACAAAGGAATATTTTCTGTTTGATATTTTAAACATACTCGTAAAATAATATGGTTTAGTCCTTAGTGCCACTACTTGTTAGCCTGACTAGAATACAGTAATATCTATATCCTACGCTTAAGCGGAAAATAATATATGCTACAGTAGTATTTACCTATAAAGCCTCCTGCAAGATAATATATTAGAAAATGAAATTAAATGTTAATAGTGTAAGAAAGCATATATTTTAATGAAACCATAATTGGTAATTAGGATAGACAGAGAAAAGCTGTTTTTAAAACTTCTATCAAATGTAAAATAAAATAAAGAAGACAAACTACAATGATTTTCCTATCAGGTTATCTCAGTGAGGACACTTTGTGAACGTGTTACCTTTATCTAAATATGTACTATCTATAATAATTTTTTTTACCGGTTATGAGTTAACACTTTGCCTCGATTTCATCTTACGTTATGTGACAATAAGGCCGTAGATGGTTAAGCGTGTTCGCTCAGAATACATCTGGCTCTCACGTGTATGACTGTCGGAAAACAGCAGTGCTGTTATGGCAGCAGATTGACATTGAGGGTGGTACCTAGTCAGGCGAGTTTGAAAAACCCTGCCACCATCTAGACTCCACAACTCCTGTGGCCCGGGATTCGAACCCGGGATCTTCGCGTTACAAAGCAAGTGGGCAAACCACTGCGCCACGGAAACAGTCAAAATATGATCCTATATTTTTAAAGTTTGGTATGTGTAGCGTGAATGATTAACTCTTTTTATTACGGCTATTGATCTACATTTTTCATTTGTTTAGTTAAAAATGACAGGGAGTGCATATTGAATTGTTAAAAAAATACATAAACGATATACTTGGATGAAATTCAATTTTTTTTTTTTTTGTAAAAATGTACAAGAGAAATCATTCTTTACTACATTTTATCGAAATATCGAAAGATGAAGAAGAATGTCAATATTTTTCGCAAAACTCGCAAAAAAAAAATTAAATAAAAAGGCGCGCGTAAGACCGCAAGAGCTTTTTCCGACTCACCGGCCAACTTTAATTTGAAGATAGCACCGCTTGATGTCGAAGATTAGCGAAGTACTAGAATTCTGGAGATAAAAATCAATAGACAACCGATTTTTCTTATGACACAAAATCTAATTATGGTAAATCGGTTTTATTTGCAGTTGTACTTACACAGGTGTTACTAAACTTCGTAAAAGACAAACATAAATAGCTTACTTTAGTGTTCTCACAGCTGGGTCTTCTCTCACAAGGGGAGGGTCAAAGGTATAATCCAAGCCTAGTGCGGTTGGTACATTTTTGTTGACCTTTATATCTGAGGTATAAATAACAACGAAGACTATGAATTTATACGTATAAACATCTCTAAGTTTAATATTGATCCAGTAGTATCTATTTAAGTGTTACTTAGCGGTGATCATGAGTCTATTAAACATAAAACGTAACTAGCTAATTTCCGCTTATCAATCGTGATTATAATCATCTGAAAGTATTTCGCTACTATAGTTGGCATCTTCCGAGAATGTTATTCGATTGAAAGAACGACGTCAAGAAACTTGTAATAATTCTATGCTTTCTCTATCTTACTCCAAAACAAGTGAAGGCCAAGAAGTTCTTCAACAAGAATTTGAATTATATTAATCCTTTGATACGGAATGTAACAAGTTCAGCTGCTCGCAAATTTACAATCATACCAATTTCACAAGCTATTGTCTTCAGAGGCATTAGGTACGATCGGATATCAAATATTCATTGGAGCGACTAAAGATGTTCGACATATAAAATTGAGTTTGAAAGGATCCATAGTGACAGAATGATTTCCGAAACCGAGCTTATTTCCGAATAAATAGTTTTGCATCGAACAATCTCCCTTTTAGTTCACTATTTCTTTTTCTAAGGCTTCGTTTCATAAGGCTATTTAGAATGGTTTTACAATTTTTTTGGCTTTCTTTTCACACGATAGTCTTAATTAAAAACTATTTAGCACTGGTGGTAATACTTTTGTAGACGTTACCATCATCAGAAGTCCAAAATAATCTTATGACGAAGTTTTCTACTTTAATTCAGTTATTGAACGAATCATACATCACTAATACGTGAGTAACAGTGTAGATAGTAGTGGATATTATAAAATATTATATTTATATATGATTATAAAAAATATACATAGGTGATGTGTAAAATTTTAATAGAAATCTTGTAGACATGCACAATGATTTGTAAAACCACTGTTATTTACTTACTAGATATGTTAATGATTATAACTCTCACGCAGTAAAATATTTTTCTTAATGTTACACTGATTTAAAAAACACTCTGTTGTTTACTAAAAGTTGATTCTATATGGTTAATTTTAAAAATAATATGCAAAATTACCCGCAAACTTTATAAGCAAAACTGCTGGCAACAATAGAATTAGTCAACAGTTTCTTGCTTTTATTTATATCAAATTTACCATAATAATATTTACCGCAGAATACACTGTTCAAAATTCATTAAGAAAGAAAGTAATAGTTTACCACTTTAGCGATGTCTACATGAATTTCATTGAATTTTTCTAACGTATTTTGTAATTTTACATTTGGCTGTAAAATATTTATTAGTTAGCAAAAGTATTTTATCTACAATTGATTAACTCTCTCTCTCTTCGTTCTTTCATTACTTAAGATCGTGGTCTTCGAATAGACAAGTTCTCCATTGGATTCTATTGGTGGTCGTATAGATCTGACCAGCTTAAAGACACGAAAAGAAATGGGTTAACAGTAGACAGATCTCAATATGACATGGTGATAGCAATAACTAATCCAAAAGTTGTATAGTATATTCCCCACGAATATCTTGACTCTAGTATGTGAAATCTTCACGTGATGAAAAGTGAGCACTACTGCCCATAGACAGCCGCGTCATTTTGGGGTGGCAGCTGCATTTTTTGATTAACATTATGCGGATGATAACTGGATATAAACCTACCATCATATAAAAATTACGTAAAAAAATGTCGTTCAATGAGATTCTACTAATATGAAATAGCTAAAAGTTCGAATACTTTTAGACTCCACTGGAGTATTTGATTTTTGGTTAAATTTGTTTAATTTTTACGTCTTATCAAATGAAATTATTTATTTATCAAAAATTTCAAGAATGATTTATTCTACCAACTTTGTGCTTTATAATACAATTATTACTTTTTTTAGTTTTTCTTCCATTGAGTAAGTTAGATCTTAGTGTTCGCTAAATAATCTTAAATTCGTTATATTTATGAAACTATCCTGTTAGATTTATTACTAACATTTATCATTCGGTATCCGAAGTACCATCAAATTTATAGCTCACCTTTGGACTATGGTCTAAATAAAATATTATCCGGTTTGAATTCAAGTGTTAACCAGTATGTGGTCTCTATTGCCAAATTTAATTAAAAAAAAGGTAGGAACATTTCAAAATTAATAGCGATTTTTTTAATTGCTCTTTGGATCGGATACATTTTGATGCAATACTCAACTCTGAAATTTTAAAAATTATAGTGCTAAAATTAGGAATTCCTGAGAACGGATGAAAAAATAAAACTTAACGGATTATGATATTCAAAGCACGGCGACATGCCATTACTACATTTTCCCGGTATCAGGGGATGAGGGTCATCAAAGTAATGTTTACGTTTAAATAAAACACAAATCTTGGGATTACAAATGTAGGTTCGACCTTAACCTTAATGTATTGTACACTTCTTTTTATACCAATTATTTACTATCGTATCTCATCCCTTTTGTACTGGATCGGAAATACTTTCAACAGACTGGCTGCTTCAGTCTGGCGCGCCTATCGTCGCGAACGGACGTGACTATGGTTCTGTTCAACGCGAAAACTTTACCAAGTTTGAAAAAATTCGATAGATGATAAAGTTTAATTAACGGAATACACTACTGAAACGGTACCCATATAGTTTATTATCAACATTTTAAATTTACTGTTTTGATCATTTAATAATAGTAAAGGGTTTTAAATGTGTTAAGCACTTTGAAATTACACCTTAAAAAAATTAAATCACATTAACCTTGACATTGCAGTAAAATGAATTAATGAGGTAAGTTAAAATAATTGCTACTAGTAATTGACCTATTTTTTTAAATACTGAAAAAATATTTTGCATAATTTTATTTAATGTTATCATCCTCTTGCTTTTTAATTAAAATTTGTCGAACAAATTAATTGGTATCATTAGAAACAGTATACCTCTAAAAGTTTGTCGATAAAAAATTAAAAAGAATCGCGTAGGAACATATAAAAGATTTTTTTCACGCTCTTAATGTATCTTAATTCTTAACTATTTTTTTTATGTATTATGGTTATGTGATAATTATTATTATTATAAATTATGATCACACTTTGCACAACTAAGATAATATCTTAAAAGAACAGGATCTGAAAATACACATGTTATTTAATATCACTTGCCCTTATTTTGCAAAGAAATAAATTATTTCCGTTCAAAGATTTTTTTTAAATTTCTGTTGATCGCGAGTTTGATATTTTAGATCGAAATATATATTTGAAATTTAAGTATCTTTGTATTAGAGGTAAACATACAACTGATTAATTAAAAAAACAAATTAGAGTTACATTTTTTTTATAATTTTGTACATGGAATTTTAAACAGATTCAATTTTACAAATATAATAAATGTAAACTGTATTTTAAGCTACTACTATATTTATGATAAATTCTATTCCACAAACAACTATTTTAACATTTTTCTTTTATTTAAATAAAAATCAATATTTATGTAATTACTGCAGCGAGAATTTTTTAAACAAAACATAGTAAGCAGTTTTCATTTTCTAAAAAATACTTTTCAAATTAAAGCTGAAGTGTACTTGTGTATTACATGTTTATGCCCAAATTTAAACATAATAAACAAACGCTTTTTATTTTCCTAATATACAACATTATTGTGATCCGACAGTTATACACGAATAATTGAGAAAGCATTTTCACTTAATACTAGGTGTAATTGAAGTCATTTTAGCCTGTCGATAAAAAAAGTTTCGGGATTTGGGGCCTTCCTATACAAGGAGAGATTCAAGTTTTATTCTCGCTGTTTTTTTTACGATATATGATGACATGTTGAACCACATTTAAGAAGTGAAAATACTTAAACAAAACATTCTTAAACGGAAGGACTCTACGTTAAAAAAATTGTTTTAATAATTACTAGCTGCATTTGTTAGATTTTATGTGATGCGAGACAGAAGATATAATCTTCATGGTTACGATTTCATAGATTTCTAATGTCCCATCTGAAGAACAAATGCAAGTGACACAGTATTATAACTAATAACGTATTATTTAAAGACATGATTTTAAATTAATTTTATATGATCACTTAAATGTTATATAAAACGTTATATTTTAATATGCAAACAAAATAGACTGCGTAAAATTTATTTATGATTACAAGTTATTACTTAATCCATGTTAATGATCTATATGAGACAAGTCGTTAAGGTTTAGCGCACCTTAATGGTGGTTTGATGTAAATGTCAGTAGGTGGCGCTAATACCATTAAATGTAGTATGTTCATCAATTGTCTTCTAATGTATTATATATTTAGGGCAACAATTTCGTTTTTCATGAAATATATAAACGAATTCATTGATTATTTAATAACATAAACATCAAAGCGATTATTATTTATATACATAACATTTTATTATTTCACATAATTAAAAAAAAAAATTCTTACAGATATGTCGCACAAATAAGATATTAAATGTCAATATGAAGGTAAGAAATTAATTGTACTTTTGCTCACAGTGGAATGTTTTTTACTATGTGTACGTAGCATATACAAAATATAAATGTTAAGTTGTAGACGACTGTCATAAACATTTTGCTGTAGACATTTTTAATAATATAATATAATTGTAAAGTTTAACAAAATTATTGTTTAAATACGCAATATATAGTATATGCTAAGTACACATTGGTTATTTTCATTTTGCTCAAAATAATTTTAATCGAAAATGAAATTGTTGGATGTGGACCAACTTGTTCTGTTTGCTTATGTGAAACGTGTATATAGAACTTACTTCATGAAATATTTACAGTGCACTTGCTCATAAGCCCCTCAAGCGTTACTAGTAACATGCGAAATTATTTCCCAGCTAGGATATAATAAATAATAATTTTATTTTTTAATTTTCGATATGGCAAAAACTGTAAGTTGACAAGCATGGCAGCAATTTAACGTAGGACGTAGAGGTGACTAGTTAAAACAACGATGTAATTATATGTGGCACATAGTAATTGATTTCCATTCCTTAAAAGTAAAAAAATAGAGGTTTTGCTTTCATTAAAATTTCATAAAAATGATACCGGCACAAATTTTAAATATATTATTCATCGCACCCATACCAATCCATTTTATTATCATACTTTTTTTCGGTGGAGAGAGTTTTGTTATAATCCATTTTATATTAACTCGCTATAAACGCTGCAACGTTTAATATTCTAATCAAACTTATTTTTCAATTAGTACAGGCATATGCTTCAACACAATGATTGACTGGCTCAATGATGTAATGGTAATACTGTCAAGGGTCGCGAGTTCAATTCGCGTTTAGGACATACATTCATGTCATGTAAATTTGTGTTTGTTCAGTCTGGTTGTAAATATATAGTTAAGTATATATTAAAAAAAATGTTTATATATATCAGCCTCTAATAAAGCAAAGTACAGGTTTTGATTACCTACCTATTTTGGAGCTAGAGTACTACTGTGTGAAAAAATATACCAGATATTTATTTATATGGGTATGCATGTATACGACTTTATGTATATATATCAATATTCATTTACGATAATAATATAAAATAAATGTTCATAAGAACAACATGTGCCATTAAAATATTTATTTTTATTATGAAACTTAACCTAGATAATACAATAGCAGAAACAATAAGCAATTCAATTTAAGTTGCCGATAAATGGTTGTTAGTTAACGATTCAGTTCACCCAGTGAAGCCTCAAGAATGTTTAATATGCGAGTAAACCTTCTATGTTACTCGAACTAATCTTATTATATTAGAGTGGAACAATGTCGTAATCAATAATAGACAGTAGCTGCGGCAAATGCGAAACGTTACCTGTATTGTTGCCAGTCAATTATGTTGCTTGTGTTAATATGATTGGAGCAAGAGTTAGTATAGCCACTAGTTTTGAGACTAACTGTGGGAACACATTAATTACGTCTATACCAATGATTTTCGTATCGTTTTAGTATATATGGAACTATTAATAGCGATATTTTCTTAAAGAAGATTTTTTTTAAAACATACTATGTGATGAATGAATGAAAATGAACCGCTTTGCGTTTGTTTTGTTTCAACAACAAAACCTTAATTGATAATTTTATTATCTTATTTACCGAACATACAAATCCCTGTAATATCTGGTTTTATACAGACGTTCTGCTGGTGGTAGATCTTTGTCAACGGATATTATTTAGTCACTCCGCAGACTCTATTACTAGCGCTAAACAGTACTATGCCATCTTTCCACTTTAAAAAACCTAGATTTATAAAAATATATAGAAGCTACATTTGCACTTTAAATTCCTTCCTTTATTAAATTCACTAACAAGCTGTAAATAATAATATTACTGGAATAACTAGATTACACGCTATGCTATAAAAGCAGTAACTAGTGATATTAATAGCGCAAAAGTGACAGTATCTTATCTTTCAAAATGCTTAGTGAGGTAAGATCTTGACATTGTAGCTAGCCTCTCCTTTTTAAAGTGGGAGATTCAATTATCATCCAATACACGTATTGCGTAGTACCGTTGTATATATAAATGTAATTTTATTTTCTAGACTTCGACAACTCTAATACTGTTAGTACACATGTCTCTTAACACTGTCGACGAGGGCCAAGCGGTAGATCCAAGTGAGTATTTAATTTTAAACTATTTCTTTTTCACTTACGATCACAAATTACGGTCGCACGTTTAAACAATTCTATTTTCTATACATTTCTTTCAATAATCCCGAATCAATAAAGAACCATTCGCAAATACATACACTCTTTCAGTCGTTTCCATTACTGTCGAGTAAATTGATACTTTGATTTGTAATTCACAATTTTAAAAGTAACCATCGGAAAGGAATTGGCTTTCCACGCTGACATGTTGAACTGATGAAGCGTAATTTAATACAATATATGTTGTATTTAATAAAAAAATACATAAAAATCTCTAATGATTTTCTTTACTTTGTTTTAATATTATGAAATAGATGTCAATGTAAGTTTTATTAAATAATTTGTATGAAACAAAATCATTGGGTAGTTAGGGAAAAGTAATATGGATTTTTTGTAATTACAAGCAATTCTCTCAATTCTAAGATAAAATTGATGTTACATTTTTAAATTGGTTTCTGTTTTTTTATTGTAAATATAACATAAAGTAGAAAGATTAGGCTGATAATCAGGCATATTACCTTAAAAAATGTATAACCTTAGTCTTTATCTACATGAAGAGAAGTTTATTAGAACTAGTAACTAATGAGAAAAGTTCAAATAAGAGAAGACAAAATAAGAATGTGCATTTATTTGCTGAATTATAAAAAAAATGTCAACTTACACGTATTTAACATTATTTTATACGTTATTATTAAGTTTGGGTAAATACTTGCAATGAATTTCTAAACTTTATTAAAGAGCAAGACGATGGAACGGACTAAAAGAAAAACAAACATACTTTTCAAAGTTTTTGTAATGGAGACAGGACAATTATAACTTTACATAAAAGTTCGAG
>DWQX01001656.1:0-26329 GCA_018245475.1 Pharmacophagus antenor | reverse complement strand
TGATGATGGAACATCGTGGGGGTTTTAGTCGATGCCAGTCTGACATAACCTGCCCTTGCCCCCGCGAAGGCATTTCCCCCAGGAAAAAAAAAGATTTCGGACATTTATTCAATGCCGTGCTAATTTTGTGCGCTGATAATTTGTCTTTTTTACTTTGTTTTTAAAAAAAAATATAAATCAGTGTTGTCATAAACGATAAATAAATCAAACACATATGTATACAGAAGTTTTTATCGTACGTTGTTTCTATAAAATGATGGCTCCCGCAAACATAGTGTTTACGTTTAAAAAAATAAATAACGTTACATTTTAACAATTGAGCAGTATTTTTTTAGGATA
Source organism: Pharmacophagus antenor (assembly GCA_018245475.1). Taxonomy (NCBI): domain Eukaryota; kingdom Metazoa; phylum Arthropoda; class Insecta; order Lepidoptera; family Papilionidae; genus Pharmacophagus; species Pharmacophagus antenor. Next base: position 25,990 of record DWQX01001656.1, on the reverse strand, counting down.
TATCGAAAACATAATTGAATGTATATGAAAAAATAAGTATAAAAATGTTAACAGTTTGCCAGTTTTTGCGTAAGTTCCATAAATTACTCTAATGTCCTCCTTGAATAAACACTCATTAATCAATCCGAAATGAATTTCTAATCGGATTTTAATAAAAAATTGAGCCAGTCGTATAGTTAAGAAAAATACACGATTTATAGAACTCATTAAAATGTATCTGCAATTATTACTGGCACGCGTTAAAAACATGATCGTCATTAAAAACTTAAGCATGATTCAACACTACACACATAATGTATTGTGATGCTCGTCGCAGTGATATGCAGTTTTACATAACAACTGTACACATAAACAAAGTTTACAATGCAAATTTATTCTGGTTACCGGATTAACGCTTCATCATCAAAGCCCTTGCAGTAATTATGTTAGTCCGGATTACGGATGCTCTGGCGAATATACGATACATGTTACCACGCCATAATTACGAAATTCAATATTAAATTTTATCGTCCTTAATAACGCTTCGAATTAGAAGCTGAAGAGTCAACAATATAATAATAAGCAGTGCTCGTTCTATCGCTCGAAAGTTATTATCCAAGAAATGCAACGTTTTCATTACAACGTCCGCGTCAACGGATAAGAAACAAATAGCGATATTAACTTAGCCACATTTTGCCTCAATGCAAATGTGGTTTACAGTAAAACTATAATTTTGGCACACTTTTTATGTGATACTTTTTAACTTTATATGTAATTTTAATATATTAACATAATATTATATCAAAAACCGCTGCATGAAATTAAAGATGATTCCTTATGGGACTATGAAATAAGTGAAAAGATTCAACATCAACACAATCCAACCACATTGTTCTAACAATTAACAAAACGTTAAGCTATCCATACATTGCTAAAAATAAAAAAGATCACAAGAAATTTTTGTGCACATTTATGTACTTACTTGTGCTGTAGTTTTACTCAGAACTTATGAGAATATTGTTCACAAATTCTTTTTTTATACTGAAGAAATAATATAAAATTCGATCAATTTCAAAATCAAAACATTATTTATGTAGAGTACTATATTGATGAAAAACTACGTGATTTTTCAAAACTAATTCGTAATCAATCAAATATACATAAGAATAGTAAAATAATTATCAATGTGTGAATTTACGGTTCAACGAATAGCAATAATTCTAAGACTCTTAACAGGGGTCTTGTTTAATTTAATTTAAACACAAAATGGGGTTCCGGAGCAAGGACAGAAGATTTTATGGCTGTGCTAAAATTAAACTACGCTTTATTAAGTTTGTCTTGACATTCTAATATTCGCGAACATTATTTTCATTAAAAAAAAATCTCGCAAAAATTCGCAGTCTTTTCGCAAACTAATGCATAGCAATCCCCCCTAAGTTATTCTCTATTAATTTCGTCAAATTTATGATTTTCAAAATTTATATTATTTTCAGTCTATTATTTTTTAAAGCTAGCAACACATGCAAGTTTTGAATATAAAAAGTACGCGTTTAAGCGTTGAGAGTATATGTTATGATAACGATATATGTCACCCGTGTTAATTTACAACAGGTGAAAATATTTTTTATTATCGCACAAATTACACGATGAAATCTGCACCGAATCGGAGTATCGTATATTTACCTAAGCAACCATGATCCGGATTTGCGTAATCGCTGCAAGTGCTTCGATGATGAAACGTTAATCTGCTAACCAGAACAAATTTGCATTCAAGTTTCATTATAATGTAATAACGTTGCTGTAATTCCACAATGTAAACAAGCTAACGATTCTCCTAAATCAATAACATAATCGCTAAAAGAATTTGAATTTTTTTATGTAAAATGAAATTTTTTCTTTTTTTATCTATAATGGGCTAATATAATACTTAACTCGATTTCACATCATGTTATGTGACAAAAACCCTAAGATCTTAAAGCTTGCTCGCACAGAATCTACTTTTGTACGTATGATTACCGGTAAACTAATGGTTTCTTGGCAAATCAAATCACCTAACGAATGACGTGTTCTCTGTCCAGACCTTGATAAATTTTGTATATGTTTAGTTCTGTTTTTTTTTTTTACTTAAGTAAGTGATTTAACAAAGGCGTATTAATTGAAAAAAAAGTATTTAACGTTTCATTGTTCCCGCGTGATAGATCTCAATTTAACAACTTGCAAAAATCGTCTGCGTGGTATAAGCCTTTATAATCAAACCATAAATTCATTGCGTACGTAAAAGGAAATATTTCCGTGCGTACGTGTTATAAATTACGCAACAAAACAAACGATCGGGGCCTCTACTACTCTTGCCAAATCGTGAGGTACGGCCGACCGCATGAAATATTATACCAGAATGATACCAACCTACACACGCGTCTCTTGTTATAAATAGATTTAAAATGTTTAGAGGCAATAGCAGAACTTAGCTAGAGAATGTTGAAAGTACATTTACATTGGACTAACAAATATAGTAGAAATCCATACATAACTTTTCTCAACTAAAACAACCCCAAAGAAGAAGATTAAAAAATATAGAAAATCTATAAAGAGATATGAATATATTTTTAATTATAAGAACATTTCACTGCAATATTCAATCATGCAACCTTACATACAAGAGTCGTAACCCATAAATTAAAGCCATATCATTTTTGTAATAGTGTTAAGAATAATTTATTAAATATTTTCAAACGTACCCTAGAGTAACAAACATATCTAAAACGTAATAGTACAACTTTCAAACTGTTCAACAAGTTTGGTTTCAATAATTATGTGTTACCTATGAACATTTAATCGAGCCAGCACTTAACGAACGGGAAAGGCACATTCAAACCTATTCACACTTAATTCGCTATTAATAACGTTAGTTACGTTTAAAATACTATTATCTCCTTGTAATGAGTCTCATCTTTGGACGTTATAAACAATCATAAAGTTCAATTTGCATTGAGATACCGCCTAACTTTTTTTACCTTTAAGCAACGAACTCAAACTCCAGTCCAAAATCTCGTTGCACGGATGCCGTTACTCACCATTCAAAACGCTAGAAATATGTTGTTAATTTACTTACGTGATATAACAACATTTCATTGACTAACCGACGTATTTGAAAAACTTTATCGTCATTAATGTATCTCTTCATATAAACATATTTTTAATAATTTTAATTGCCACCGTTTCTACTACAACAAATATTCTTCATTTACACAAATGACATTAATTAGCCAAGTACATTACGTGTTCTCCTTTGAACAAAACCACTGCAGCATCGACCTCTCTTAACTTTCCCACAAGACCCTGCAGTTATTTGCTTAATTGACCATACTCGCGTAATGTATACCGCGTTGGAAACTTAAGTGCTTTTTTCACAATGGAGCTCGTGTTAATTAGTCCGATAGAAACGTGATAGGAATCGAGCATCCAAATTAAATATCATAATACGGTTATATAATACTGGAAAATTAGTTTGTATGTTGAATTGACGTAAAATTAATTTTCTATAATATGAATGATCTTGACTGTCGCTGTGGCGAAATGATTTACCACTTTCCTAATAACGCGGAGGACCCCAGTCCAAATCCGAGGCCACAGTTATCGTGGAGTCTGAATAGTAGGATTTTTCAAAGTCGCCTGGCTAGCCACCAAATTCAATGTCTATCTACCACCATGACAGCATTGTTGTGTTCCGACAGTCATACATGTGAGATCCAGCAATCTATGTGAAGACGGTTCGTCATCTACGATCTCAATACTTGATATTGGGTAAAATCCAAGTCGAGTGTTAGTCCATTAACGACCAAAATAATTATTAGTAAAATTATTAACATACAGCAATGGAATATGTTTGCACTTTGTTTGAAAAGCCTCTCTTTTCGTAGTAGCAATATAAATATTGCTATAACTAAATTATTCATGCCGGGACTCGTAATTCGTTTATTCCTCACCATAATTATGCTTCATTCATTGTTAATTGTTACGACCGAAGTTCGTAGCGTTCGAATTTCGATACCAGCCAGACTGGAACTGTGCGGTAGCAAACCACAAATCTCTATTAAGAGAAGCGCAAAGAAAGGCGTGCGTCGCGTGGCAATGCTTTAATTGCGAGTGTTTATCGTCGCTATTACTCTTTGGGTTCGCCTTGAATAGCATCCATACGTCACCGACAGCATGTAATTATTTTCTCAGAGGAGCGCTCGTAAAACGGTATTCGTAGAATATTTAAAGAACTCAATAATGACTTTCCAAAAACATTCCAGTGTACCATCTAATTAATTAATATATTATTTGTATAACTAAAGCTCATACTATCAATGTGAAAATATTACAAGAATATCTTTTGATTTGTTAAAAAAATTAATGAAAACATACAACAAGCAAGTCTTTAAAACATTGATTAATGACGCATGTTATTTAGTGGGTTTATAGGTATATATTTAGATAAGTTTTTTATTTTATTTCTGTAAAAACCATTACATGTAAGATAAATAAAAAAATTATAATATTTTAACATGCTTTTTAACAGATCCAACTCATTCCCTAAAATAATAATCACTTTCCGTCAAAGTAAGAAATTAGGATTTAAATGTGTTTTTTCACCGTGACTAATTTATTTAAAATGTTAATTTGAACTGCAAATTAATTCAGCTTTATTTTAACTAAATATAAAAACAATGAATTATAGGTAGTCTTCATGTCGACGAATGTTGCAATACTTGAAAAAAAAATTGTTTTTTCATTACATGCTGGTTTTTTCACGATGTATAGTGGCTGTATATCCTCTAAACTCAAGTTCAGTGGTGATCTAATTCATGCATTATTGAAGGGCAAAGTTCCATCGCAAGTAAAACTGAGCCATCACCGCATAAGATCTTCCAATTCTTAACAACGCTCGCAAGACGTCACATCAGCAATTCAGCGATAGTTACTGATAACAAATCACAAAGTTTAAACTAGTACATAAAAGACTTATGTACGTACATTGGCCATTACACTTGAGAACTCTTTACTCCTTAACAGTCGATACTCGTTGGCTTTATTGCGAAACTTTCGCGAGCATTCCTCCTTTATTACTTCAATTTTGCACGACTAAGCCTACCCGGCAGAGGGGCTCACTCGCGATCTTTATTATTTAGATTTCGTTCGGTTATAGCGGAACACGGGGAAATATTTTATGGGATATTACCTATGCTTTCGGAAAGTCCTTGAGTTAAGATTGCTTGTACATTGTTTATCACGCAAAGGCGTTATGAAAAGCCATGCCCACAATTGATTTATATGGTGATACTTTAAGTAAATTGATAATTTCCTATAAACGTTTACATAAACGTATCAATGCTTCGAGATAAGTATTATTATTAATATATTTCAATTTCACTACTCTTTAGATTAAATTCCTTTTTCATCAGTTCACATTAATACGTTTTAGTGATGCATAAATAAATTAACTCCTTATATTTGATTACCCATTTGTTAAAATATCTTACAATTATAAACTAATTTACAAATTTAGTAGTAAAATCACGATTTAAGTAACTAGAAGGAATAATTGTGTAACTTATGCAATGAGGTTAAAACGGGGTCTCCCCACCCTTAGTTTCAAAATTAAAAACAAGAAACCTGATAATAAAGTTTCAGATTATAAGAAGAATTCAAACAATACTTTTTTTTTCAAACAAAGAAAGAATAAAAATCGAAGGGCTAATTTGCGCACTTACGAAATGTCAGAACAAACAAGTGATATCTTATGCAAATCACAAAAATCGTTCTGTTGATGGGTCTACATCTACTACCTTTTGGGAAACCCTTATCGAATGACACAAATTACATTTATGTATGTACTAGTAGTATGTAAAGGGCATTAGTAAATGTTTAGTTAATTTAAATTCTCAAAAAGAATTGCTAGTAAAACATTTCAAACTAGCATAGTTTTCACTGGGATACCTATTAACCAACTTTTATTTCAATATGATGTCCAAAACACATTCCTTGCCTACATATGTAATAGTTAAAACATAAAAAAAAATACTCAAAGGTATATAATTGTTAACGTTTTTATTAAATTAATTACTAACGTAACTTGATATAAAATACCATTAACGAAGTTACATATGAACGACGTCGTATATATCTGAAAAAAAATATGAGTTTTAGTATATAATCAAATGTATTTTAATAAATAAATTTGATCTTAATAATTTTGTCTATAACTAAATATTTAGTTTTTAGAAGCGACAGTTTTAAGATACAAGCATGTATCATTATATATAAATCATAGGCGACACAGTAGTGTCCGCGAAACGTCTGAAATGACCGGAGGTATAAGACGTCACCTCTACAGAAATCGCGTAGACAGTGACACGGGTTGGTGCCGTGTACCTCCGCCCACCACCCTTGATTATGATAAACGACTTATGAAATTAAAACGGTCGTCCAACAAGTTCCCATTCAAATGAATAAGCCCTTTGTTGAAATTCATTCCCTTGACAAATCGCTTCTCTGCACACCCCGTACATACTAGCATTGTCCGTTAAATTAAATCGTGGACCTATTGAAATCGTTCGTTACTTAGAAGGCTATTTCGAGACAGTACTATTATGCGTCAGTTGCGGTCGATGGCGTGTCGGATGTGTGGTGAACTGAAATGGGTTTGAATTTACGATGGTTTATTAATGTCTTTTGACATCGATCGGGTTTTAAGTTTGCAATGTGGGCCGTTCGATCGCCTTTAATGAGAATCGTGTGAAAATATTAAGAATTAGCAATATTACTAATATTATTGACTCTACTTTACTAACGGTACTAGTACAAATGTATGACAGAAATTATTATTTTTTGTTGGCATAACTAAAGATTCTTTAATATTAAAAAAATATTCATAAATATTCTTTACAGTTTTATATCCGTAAATGGATTTAGTTTCAATAAACTTTCAATAATCATTAAAAACTTTATTAAACAAAATCGTATTTTTAGTATCGAGATTTCATATAATTGCTTAATATATAATGTATCGTTACTTAGGAAGTAATATTGGCAACAGTTGCTGAGAGCAACGAAAGAGTGCAAAGGTAGATAGATATCCGCTGCGAGCGATCTCTGACATCGTTCCAATAACTTTGACATTCGCGCTATCTCCCCCTCTCCCGCCCTGCCTTCTCCTCCCCGCACCCCTACTCCCCCTCCATACCCTGTGCCCGCTCGTCCTCACAAATTTTCGGCCGAAGCGGACGGTAGTTTGTTTTCTTTGTGTCATTTCCTTATCGCGCTGCCAAAATACGTTTCACGACTGTTACGTCACTCTAAACATTCTTCAGGTAAATAATATAGGAGGATTTTGCAGTTTTGATTTCTTAATAAAATAATATTGTTTTCTTTTATTTTCTACCCAAAGGTAAATGTTTTAATGAACAAAACTAAGTTTTAATGTGCTTGTTAATAGTAACATTTATTTCTTGCTAACTTCTCCATGAATGCTAAATATGATATTATTTTTTTTTAATTGTGTTAATTACAGCATTCATATAAACGAAGTACCTAAACGACAAAGGCGTTTATTTAAATTATAAAATAAAACTATGATAATACCACGTGACTCCATGTCGCAGCTAAAGGTAATTTTACCAGAAATATTTTATGCGGTTGCGTACAGCTTGTGTTTTCCCACGCGTTTCACTTATGCTCTTTCATAACTGAAAAGTACACATTTAAATAAATTTCGCTGAGGATATTTTAATTGCAACATGATCGCGAACTTAGCTTATTAAAAACTTTATTGTTTTAATATTACAACTAATAAAAAAATCTCTGTCGAGCGTACGATATATTCGCAATGAAAACAACTGTATTACACATGTAATTTAATAAGTAATAGCATGTTCTATATTTCATTTACATATCACTAGTTAATCCGTGATAATAAGTAACTGTCATGAATAAACTATTGGTTTTGAGCCATAGCCGTCATACAACTACAGACGTTATATCTACCAAGCAATGGCAATTTTATAATTTTAAAAGCACGGAGTTTAATAATACAACTGGAGTAATGAAAGTAATCATCCCATGTCTTAAAGTGAAGACCGCAATCGAGCGCATTGCGCTACTCCATATTACGCTCGTCTTACCTACTACTGTGACGAAATGACTGGTTTGTTCAATTGTTTCTATTCTAACTTTATAAAAATAAAACCTTTTTATTATAAATGTTTGGGAAATCCGGAATGGCCAATTATTTGATCTTGATTTTTTGTCCTATTCCGTATAATGAAAACCATCCCTACCATAGAGAGCCTATTAAGTAAAGGATGACAAACAAATTTTAAACTAATATCAAGAATACACCAGCATTGAATATCTTTCGAACATTATTTCTCGGGCAAGTCTCAAGATGTTGACACCGTTTGTCATCAAATGCATACGTTGTGCGCGATAGTCTCTGTAGCGAAACAACATCTATTTGATTCTTATCTCGCTACCTCACGAACCACTATTACCTTACTCACACACATACACATAAATATCCAGGTCGTACACAAACTTTTTAAATTTACTTTTACGTAGGACCCACTAGTCGAATATATTTACTTAAACCTTAACAGTAGAAATATTTTTTTCTATGAGTTTGATGTGTCTTTGCACTTCAAATATTTATTTTTAAACTGAATTTGAATCCCTTTTTATTTACCCTTACCGTACAACATATTTACCAATATCACGAGTATATACGATATAATACAGTCAATACACGCTTTCTCCTTAAATGCATAATGTTGCCATTTGTTTACATATCTATTTCAATTCTCTTTATAAAAAAACCTATGATGTATGTAACTTGTGCGTGCGATCTCGAATGCACAGTTGTGGCCGAGGGCAACCAAGACAATTTTAGCATTACTTTTAGCGGCAAAATATATTTTGTTTTGATACATGAACGTGGCGGTTGATGAAATTCATTATATAAATGTACTTATTTTAATGACAAGTTTTTTAATCGCTTGTTACATTATTTGCATTATGCCATTATTCACATTAATAAAAATCGCCAATTCACCTAATGAATGGTAGTCTAACGTCTGTAAGTAAAAGAATTTCTGTGCGAATAAATTGGAAAATTTCATAAAATTTCCCTTTGCAAAATGGTCTGAAAATCATGGAGTGCAATAAAAGTTTTATTGGCTCGCAATTGTCTCCGAGGAGGGCATAGGTGAGTGGCGAGGGGCGAGGCATCGGATGCAGGATGCAACGCGCCCCCGTCACAAAGTCGGCCATGCACTTCAATGGTCAGAGAAAAGTTGTAATTTATAACGGCGCACTTCTATCTGCGCGAACCGAACAGAATTCTTACAATAGCAAACTTTCTAGAATCGCTTTAAACCGATTTCAATGTCCGTTGCGACTAAATTGAATTCATTATTCTAAGAAAAAGAAACCCAACATAAGCCAGCTTGAATAAAGTGTCGTAGTTTAAAATTGTTACGATAAAACGAGCGGAACGTCGGGGAAATTTCATCGATATCTGCGTTATTTCTCAACAAGCTAGTTTTAGATGGAGTACAAAGCGCACTAAAAGACGTTGAATTCAAATTCATTGAATGAGAATACCAGTATAGAACTGTTAAAAGTTGTACCATACAATTAAACCGCACTTTAGTGCTACAATCTCTTAAAATAAAAGAACTCTAAAAGAGTCTTCTTTTTGTTCCAGCTCCTTTATTTCTCTCAGCGTACTCGTTGTACTGACAATAATGTAGGCACTGCCATAGAGCTACCTGATATCTATACAATCGCTCGCGAACTTGAGTACCAGGCACTTTTAAATCATTTTGAAAATATTGGTACTACATTTTTCAGTGTTACTTTGACGTTTGAGAAACCAAATTATAAAACATGAAGATGTAGAATGCTTCATAATTAAAAACAAAACTTAATTACTTTTATTAATTTAGAAGGTTATTGTAGATATTTGTAACTATTCATATAAGTTATATTCCAAATTATATCGCTTCATGATGAAGAAAATGGACGCTTAAAGAAACATTGTCGCTAGTCAGGAAAACGGCCAAAGTGGTGGAGGGTGATTAACGGCAGGTACGTAGCGTGACACCCACAACTCTGTGGCTGGGCCGCTACGACAAATGCCACCCCAGTCGTCGTTGCTAGTTTAGTTTAACTTTGCCGGAACTAAGCGACTGACATTTAATGATTCATATCTCGATTTCGACGTAAGCCATACCATCGAAAACTATGATTGCGTTCGTTTTCGCTGATATGGTAATCCTTCAGCTTGAATCGAAAAAAAATAATTTGTGTGTGTTAATGTAATTTAAAAATTTCGATTTTTACGATGGTTCACTTCTACTCCTGCACATAGACTTTTCTTTGTATTCCTGGTTGAATACACCTACTTTCCTACTTTCCTTTACATAACTAATATATGATTTTCATAAACGTTTTATGATTTTTCTTCTTTTATCTTTCTATTCATGGAGTTCTTTATGAAGTCACAAGTAGTTAGACTTCCTTTCTGATCCATTCTATCTATGTTCAATACCAAATATCTATGCAGGTAACCTTTCTCAGTCGCAACAGTTATTTATTTATCCTTTTACGAGAAAATCTGCAAATCAGACATTAAAAAGATACATTAGATTATTTTAAGCTTATTTCGCCGTGGTTAATCGAATTTAAAAAATACAGAGTAATTATTATGCAATAAAAATTATAATCAGAAACTCATGAAAATACGATTTCGGTTTAAGCAGTAACGATCAATAATTTTTTACAGATTTGCCTTAGAATCATACCACACCAGGATAATTAACAGTGTCAGGATACCATAGTTTATAGTTTTCATTTTTGGTTTCAGCTGAAGAATGTTTAGAATGATATGTTAATGGTAACAAAGCACTAAAATACTATGTAGTAGCGGTCGATGTTTCTATAGTTGGTTATCAAATGAAAAAATCACAAATATTTACTATACTTTTTCCTTATTGGTTGTAAGTTAATACTTGCCTTCGAGTTCACCTGATGGTGACAATGAGGCCATAGATGGTGAATCGTGTTTGTCCATATATAATACTGCAGATGTTATGGCAGCAGATTGACATTGAGAGTGGTAGCTAACCAGGCAGCCTAACCCTTCCACCATTTAAGTAGATTATTACTCCTGTAGCCCTGGAATCGAACCCGGGACCTCTACATATAAAACAAGCGGTTATCACAGCGCCACGGGGGTAGTCAAACAAAACACTCTTAATAGGCTCCATTTTCTTAATTTTCTTATAATAATGTGCCTTTTTATAAGCAATACTAAACATAAAAACTTTTCTTTTTTAAGGTTTTATAAGGCTTACTTAATGGCGAAGAAACTAAAATAATCAATTCAATTTATCTATATCAAAAGAAAGTGTTTTCTTCCTAAAAGGCTTACTTCACTGTTTTATGTTTATGGGTAAATATTTTTATTGACGAAAGCTATAATGATAAAATTTAGTGAACTATACATAATATGTATACGACTATTAAAAGGGTCCATATAAGTTTTTTTTTGTAGCAATGTAATTTATAGTATCAGTAGTAATGGTACCTAAATCTAATAGTGGTAATATATTACCTAACTTGTAATATTTATATTAAGTTGCTATTATACTACAAATAATAAAATAATTGTACAAAAATCTAGATGTCAATTATAATTTGTTTTAAAATCCGTATAATGAATGATTGTCACTGTATAAGCGAAAGATTTCATAATGGTGAAACAGAATAATTCATGTCATACTTTGATAGTTGTAAAGTTTTATTTCCTTTCAACGATCCTTGAAATCAAACTTCACGGTGAAACTGTATACTCGTATTCAGTTCGAACTGAATATATAGCACAATCGCAGGTACCGGAATAGCCACATTCCTCTTATTTATATTTTAAACTGTCACTGCCAATGTATATTGAATAGGTGATAATGAACGCAATTTGGCTCGAGCAGAATAAATATAACGGTAAGCGATGCCAAAATATTATTCTAATTCCGTAACGATACAACCGCACACGGAGGGTGCGTTTTTTTTAAATGTCGCATATAAATTTCAAATGAATAGGCGACGTAATTACACTTTTTTCGAACCCAAACTTCGAAGCGGTGAAACATAGCTTGCATCTGATACAAGTACGCTCAAGTGTGCCCTCGGTGTAGGGGGCATTGTTGGCAGTTGAACAAAGCGAAGGGCCCTTCGCGGCCGGCGTGACCTAGCCTCGTCACCCCCCTCTCTTGCAAACTTTTTTGTGACAGCATATTTTTAGACCGGTGGGTGTTATGTAAATTTAAATTATTGGTAATAGAGAAATTATACTCTAATATATGTCACTTATTTCTATACATAGAAGCTTATTTAATATTAATTTAACATTGTTTTTCGAATACATTTCCTAATACATATTAAATATACAACAATTGATCATTATTCCACAGGAAGTGACAATGAGACTATTGACAGTAGACATGATCGCTTAGAATATTCCTATACCGTCATCCGGAACACAGCAGTCCCATTATGGCGACAAAATTGTCTAAAGTTAGGACAACTCTACCGCCATCGAAACTCCAGCACATATGTAACCTCAGAATTGTAGTAGGGACCCCAGTTAAACAACACAAGCGGTCAGAGGCATTGGAAAGGCAGTTAAATCAACTGGTGAATAATTTCCGACGAACGAAAATAAAAGACATTCTCGTTCGTCTTTTCAATTAACGAGTGAGTTATACTTCAAAGAGAATACGTGCATCGATAGGGGTCTTTCATTAAGTTCAAACATTCTAAATGTCACTTTGTCTCTGCAGTGAAATTGGTTCCAGGTAAAAAATACGTAAAATCATGAGCTACCTTTAACTTATTATTTTAATATTTAGAGTTCAACAATTTGATAAAGACCTGAAATTGTTAATACCAATAAATTTTAATTACAAACTCATGATCTTAGTTATAAAATGCATTTGCTCTATTTGTTTTATTAAAGAAACAAAAATTTAGAATATGTTTGTGCTTAAATATTTGTTGTTTAGTACAGGCCGATTCCAGTACAGAAACTGTTTTTCACATCCATAAAAGACGTGTAATTTTGAAAATTAAGAAAATTAATATACTTATTACAAAATATGTTTAAAGAGCGTACAAAGGAAAGTTGAGGGATTTTTTTACATTTATTTTAGGTCTTAATAACCATTGAAGAAAATTAAAATATTTTTTGCTCATTCACTTTATCGCCATTCTTATGGAAATCAACACGTCGCTCCTCCGCAGTAGCTCTTGAGTCAGCGTTTCTAACCCCACTCAAGAAAACCACTCCAAAAATCTAGGCGACTCCTTTTTAGTTCATTGCGGGCGCAATGAAACAATAATATTCGCTATTTAAATTCGCGAAGGAAAATATTTAGTATATTGCTTATTGCAAAATTGAATAAATAAAATCAATATTGCGTAGCAATAAAATTGTAATGACAAATTATTTCTTTGACATTAACATAACTCATATATTTTTGATTTGAATCAATTAGCTGAAATGCTTTTTTTTTATTATCGTATATAATAAACATCAAGTATTTACAATAATTTAAAGACAGCATACTGTATACACAGTGTATTTTATTCATTATATGTATAAAAGATATCAACTTAAAACATCTCAAACGGAAACGGTATTAATTAAAATATAATGCGGCATTCTAAAGGAAATAATTGTCTTCGTTGGTCTCAAACTAAGAATGCAGAAATGCATTATAAAGCAAAGTTAAACTGCCGTCTGTCAGGACAAAGAATCTTAATTATTTTAAGCTGAACAAGGTCCCGTAATTTGTAGTGGAGTCCTGGAGTACTATTTGTTTTATTGTATCGTCAGCTGCGGGCCTAGCTTTATTAGTGCTGGAGTATTATTTCACAGATTTGCACTGACGTTTGCACATCTCGAAATATTCGAAACAATCGCAATCGTCTCTACCTACATTTCTCATTTCAAACTGCGAATCTAAACAAAGCAGTTTCATAGATTTAGTGAGAGTATCTATTTAATGATTTTCATCTGAAACCGCGATAAAAGATAAAAGATAAACCGAGACGTATCTAATTATAAAAAAAAATGTTTAACCTGTAATTAACAATTATTTAATTCAATTCCATTTTTGCTTTTAATAAGATATTTATTTCTGTTAGGACAGTTAACCAGATTATAATAAAACTCTTTGATAAATTTGTAATTATTTAATTTCAAATATTGCATTGGTTTACAAAGATCAAAAAAAAATACAGTTGTAAGTTTTTTTCTTCAATAACTCGACATTTTGACCCTGCTGCTGTCTTGACTGGAAGAATGAATATTTTTTTAGTTATCTAATTGTGTTAAGTTTTTGTAACCATTTATAATAAAATTAAAAAGTAATTTTGACTTTACTCACTAATCAACTGCTACTATACACATTTCGTATAATTTTTTTGAGTACTTATACAAAATTATAGGTAGTATATAACATAAAACTGACTAAGATACTATTTAAGTTTTTTCGGAATTCGGTAGTGTGTTTTCGCAAACATTGTCAATATCTTCGGACGAGATATTTTTTCATTAGTAATATAGATTAGTCCACATATGAACATCAAAGTATTAATATTAGTACGAACCTAAAAATACACACATAATAGAAACAAAATATTATTTCTATTATTAAGCTGCTCAGTCTTTCATAACAAGATAAAAATCCTTTAAGAAATTTTCTATAAATGGCTTTCAAGCTAATCCCTTTGTTCTCATAGCAATTGCCATTGTAAGCCACTTTGAAGTGGTTCTCTTTAGACAGATAATCGACTCATTGGAATTTTATGTAATTGGAAATTGTTTTGAAATGAACGTATAGAAGTTAAAAGAGTAGTTATTTTATACACGCAAAGAAAATTACGACTTTAAAGGTAATATTATGACTAACATGTTCAAGTTTTTTTCTCTGATGTTGAACTCAAATGTATTTGTATTATACTATATCCATTTTAAATACTTATGAAATAAAAAGGGCTCATGTTGAAAAACATTAAATGGTTGACTTTTTAATTGTACCGATTTCGTCAAATCGCCATTGTTTTCGGGTTACAATCGAGTCATGTCCGAAACTGTAAGCAAAATCGAAATCGATCGAATCGATGATCAAATCACCGAAAGAAGTAGAAACTGAGATATTTTTACTTATTATGTTACACTTAAAAAAGAAAAAACAAATTGAAATTTACTTTTCAATGTGTAGAAAATTGAAATAAATTACAATTTGATAATATTACTAAATTGTTTGAGCAATTATTAACGTATAATGGTAAGCACTAATCAATATGTAACTATGAATATTACCATTATTGAATAGTTCTATTCATGATAGTCCTCCTACTGGCGTAGACAAACAAGTCGGAATTTATACCTGAATTGCACTCAATACTCAATAGCTCGAATACCTCGTGAGCAGTAACAAGACGTTTAGTTCGTCTCGACAGTGAAATTGCTAACCGCTTGTTGATTATAATTAACTAGCGACTGAGACTACTAGCAATCAACGGTGTTTACTGCCCGTTAAAGATTATCAAGAGCTTTTACTGTGCTTCAGTAAAGGTTTTAGACAAAAAAAAAACTGTTAGTTAAGATACTAAACATTAAAATATTTTAATTTTGTTTAAGATAAACTATAACATAAAATTGATTTTTATTATATAATTATATTATGTATTCTTTTATATACCAAATCACACACTTTCGGATCCAATTTCTCCCTGTAGGTATAAAAATACGTAGCAATTTCGTAGCTATTAGCTATGATCATTACATTATCACATAAAGTGGTGACTGTCTTCATCAGTTTTATAAAGTACCTGATCCTACAATTCACCATTAACATTTTCTATTTTTTACGACAATCCAATTATGATTAAATTCATATAACATTACATTTATAATACGAGTACATATGTAACATTACTTACATATACAAAATAACAGTATATTATTAATTGTTTCGTGTAAGTATAATTACTTGTTTTTTATTTATTTATATGCCTTTTTTATAATTCCTAATGTACCTCATCTTAGCCATAGGCGTAAAACCTGCATTTATATTCAATCCATTTTTTTGAGGTTATGCAAATAAAGTATTATTATAAGAAACATTACTTATAGAGATAATATGTCATAAACGAAATAGCTAACGTTTGAATCTTGTTAAACCTTTATAAACAAACGTATTTTTTTTACGAAATCATAAAAAAATGTCCACAAAAACAATTGCCGAATATGTCTGATATTTACGTGCACAAATTATTTAAACAAAAAAAAAACTAGTTTCTAGTAAAAGTTATGCTGCGTATTTGCGGGTCAGACGAATTTATAGAATTTGTATAATTTAGTATATACCATATGGCAGAATTCGTTCGTTAAGGGTTAACAAATTACTTGACCCCAATATGCTAATTCAACTCTGCCTCAGGTGAGATTTGATTATATACGCTTCTGTGGCGGAATCTAATCAGATGCAATATTGGCGCACACTGTGCGATTCCCTTTAATGTTTGTGGCTAGAGCGGCGTGAGAATGCTTATTAAACATTTCACATAAACGTCATTTCATACGCTACATCGCTGCGTTCAGGTCAGGCGTGTCTTCATCGGCAACAAGTAATTTACGCGTTCAATCAATGCAATAGATGTAAATTACGTATATTCTATGCAAAAATATTTTATTGTAAATTCATTACGTTTAAGAACTATTTAAGATTAACTCCTTATAATCACGATATTCATTATGGTTATCGATAATATAAAATTTATAAGAAAATCTAATAATCATACTTTGTGTGTTTTTTTTAAGTTATAGATGTAGTAAACTTCTATTTCTCTAGTTTGAGAAAGGACTGACCACTTCTAATTCTCATCTTATATTATCAATGGCAACATCTGTTTGAGAGTTTAGATTTCACCTAGAGTTACAACACTTCAAAGTTTAATTTTCTCAACGAGATGTGGACTACTTCCTAGTTTATTGTCCCATTTCTCAAATTCTAAGAATATATATCATAAAAATTAATTTGTCGCTTTAGACCAGTGTTTCCCAAACTATTTAGTCCCATGTCCCACTTTTGAGTAAAAAATGTTTCTATGTCCCCCTACACCCTTGCAATTTTTATCCAATGCCCCAAATACAAATAAAAACCAAATGAAATGAATTATAATAGCTATTTTTTTTAAAAGTTGCTGATTGTCTCGTCCAAATGACAGAATTGCCCCTCTGTGTGGACTACGCCCCACCTTGGGAAACACTGCCATAGACCTTAACACAACAAATAACCAAACAAATGTACTTTCACGTGTTTTAAATATATTTATTTAAAATTTATTATTAATATCGATTGACTGTAATTAAATCAACATAATTACAACTAAAATATGAATAACGATGATATAATTAATAAAAATCTAACCAGCTACTACCAGTTACCCCAGATGATGAGATTTAAATTCGTTACATATTTAACAATAAGAAAATTAACAAAACCATGAGATGAAATTAAACTTAGAATTAACATTAAAATATATTTCATATAAAGACACAGCGGTGCCAATACTCGGCTAAATGAAGTTAGCGTAATTCACTCATGCTAATTTTATCTTACACGTTCGAAAAACAAAGCTGATTTAATTAGGTAAAGTTATAATAGAATTGTCGACGGAATTTGCGAACAACGATGATATCAACTAAAAGTCTGCACCAAAGGTGACAGGAAGCAGTGTGCAGCCGAGCGTGGCAAGCAGAGCTGACTCAGTACACCGGCGGACTGTAACACTGTAACGCGAAACGATTTCGACTCGAATTGAATTTAACATATGTATTTTAACATTTCTTTTATCGTTTATGAACTAACACTTGACCTGGACTTAACCTGATTTTTTCTTAACAGTACTAGCCATGTTTAACTAATTATGTTATTACAAAATGAGTACCAAAGTGAGGCTAAAGAATATTAGTTTATTTTTATTCACTGGTCCATAATTTACGGATGATTTGCGGCTGCCTCTGTGACAACAACAATCGTGGTGCAGTGGTTTACTCGCTTGACTTGTATCGCGGAGGTGCCGGGTTTTATTTCCGCGCCACAGTAGTGGAATCTAAATGGTCATAGAGTTTTTGGATCCCATCTGGATAACTACTATCCTCAGTGTTAATCTACCACCATAAAAACATTGCTGTATTCCTGCAGTCATACGTGTGAGAGCTAGAAGTATTCTGGGCAAACACGCTCCACTATATACGGCCTTATTGTCAGTTAATATCAAATGAAATCAAGGTCACTTGTCAGCCCATAACCGATTATAAAAAAATGTTTTAAACACACAAAATTGTGTTACATTGTACATAAGAAGCTAATGTATTTACTTATGTGTTATACGTAATGCACATACAAAGTGTAACTATAAAAATAAGTTTAAAGCGTCATTTTAAGTTAATATGAGTAGTTAATGTCGAACATAGTAGGGGACAAGGGCCCGCGAGTAAGCGATTTGGCACATTGCGCCTGAGAGCGGGCGAGCTACGGTATAATTGCGTACACTATGTACGGCATGTAACTGTCGCTTAAATCTAGCTGTGCTTAAATTTGAAGTGAAAAAGACTGGGCTCATCAACAGTGAGTTATTTTGACGGAATTACTTCCTCAACAAAACATTCCTTATCGGAACAATTACTTAATGAGACACGCTGAAATTGATTTAAAATGGATTATAGAAACCATGTATAATGTAAATTTTACAATTATTCAAAAATATTTAATTAATAAGAATTAGCTTACAATGTTATGCAAAAAATTTAAAAGCACGCATTATGTATTCAGTGTTCGCGCTACTTAATTACTACCTACTGGCAATTTTTTATGTCTTTCTCATTTGTATTACACATTCAAGACAAAATAGTTTAAAAAAAAGTTTGAGAAAATATAAATTTAAGCACAAAAACTACAAAATAAAACTTCGCTATCTCTGCATAACATACATTTTATCCAGAAGATTGTTATTTGCCTTATGAATAGAATTTTATATAAATTCCCACAATAACTTGCAAAGTTCGAGTACAACAATGATTTCAATTGAAATCTCTGCAAAGGGAAAAGGAAACTAAATTCAATCGAGCGCAACAAGCGGAGCTGATTTTAGATACTACAGAAAATTATAGCACAGGCATGTATTGAATACTGTAATACCTTACCACGGCGACTTGTTCAATAGTTTGTTTCCTTACAATTTATTCTTGAGAATCTAGAAAATTAAAAACAGGTTGAAATATTACGTTACATTTAACGTAAACTATTAAAAAATAACAAGAATAATCAATCATTCGAATTTAAAATAAAACCATTTTTTTTTAAAGAATCGTAACTAAAACCTAACAAGCCAATTTTGTTCAAACCTCACCACATAAAAAACCTTGTGCCTATCTCTAAATCTTTGCATGGGCGACCAATGTGAATCCATTTGTACAACACCGCCTATTCCAATTTTTCGCCAAACGTAGCTGTCTTGTTCAAGTTTGTTTTCTTACAATTTATTCTTGAAGAAATATAAAATGAAAAAAAGGGTATAACATAATGTTATAACGAATATTATCGAAATAATATCACATTTAATAAATCTTAATATTTTCTTAATCTATACTCAACATATACTATTATAAATATTATTATAACAACTTATACTAGTTAAGTTAATTTATTATATTAGTTAGTTAAGTTAGTTCATACATCGAAATAAACTCTTTTTACCACTTAAATAGCTGGTCAATAAACCATTTTTTTTTCATGCTCTAGTTCATAATTAATTTATTAAAACATGACTAGTTTAAACGTTATATGTATCTAAAGTATTCAAAATCTAAATTATTATTCATATAAATTATCTTCTCTATAAGTTTAGGAACACATTGTTTACAAAGCTGAGCACTTAAAGGCGGCATTATTAACACCTCACTAAATTTGTAAGATTCTAATTTCATTAAATAGAACATTAGTAAAATATAGCACGAGACGTTACGATGTTTGCTTAAAGGTCTAATAAATATTACTTCGATAAAGCAAGTTACAGCAGTAATATGAACCACCTATATAAATGATATGTAGTTACTAAAATAATTTTTCAAAGTCATTATTTTTTTACTACATCCGTGGTGAGTATGACTGTCAGAACATAGCAACGCTGTTATCGCGGCAGATTGCCATTGAGGGTGGTAACTAGACAGGCAGGTTCGAAAAACTCTATCTAGACCCCACTACTTATTTATTTATTTATTTACTTAAAGTTTAATGCACTCATTTGTACATGAGGTGGACTTAATGCCGAATGACATTCTCTGCCAGTCTACCTTAAAAACTCCTATATATCCCATATCAAACCCAGAACCTTACATAGGAAGCACTAAAACTACTAGGCTACAGAGACAGCATACTACGCCACACTGCTCAATTTCCTTGCCGCACCACTATTTCGTGTTAGAAATGAGTTTTTTTTAACAAAATAACTAGAAAGTTATATAAACTTCCATAAAGTTATCTTACAAGCAATCATTCGAGTGTGAAAAATATGTTTAAAAATAATTTATTCGTTATTTTAAATGTGAAAGAACAGAAGAAAGTGGCGTGACAAAACGCGTCTGAATGCACAACACCGTCGGCGCCGTTAAGTACCTACAAAATGTACGATGTCACTTAAATCTTGTGTCACTTAAATTTGAGCGAGCACGACTCTAGTGAGGTAATTTAATTTTGAGTTTTATTGTGCACAAGTTTAAGTTATATTCATTTCATAACCACACAAATATGAAAACAAATCTTTTCATTATCAATTAAAGCGCAATAGCCGCCAAAGCTAGAAATTATTTAAGTCTTAAAGATAAATAAAATTTTAATTACATGACTAGAATTTTATAGTAATTATCATTTTATTTTACAACATGAAACACACATGAAAATATGGTTACTACAAGTATATGTTATAAATACTTTACTTGTGTATTTACACTAAACTTATTTCAGTACGGTTTACTAAGCTTTATAATAGTTAAAAAAATGAAGGTCGAAAATATATGAGTAAACAACAAACCCGTAACTTTGGCGTGTAATCTGAAAACTATTTCACTTAAAATAAAAGTTAAACATGTAGAGTTCCGAACTAGAAGGGCACTTCTTGGAAGTTTTTTTACTTATAATACACTTTTTGTGATAAAACTGAGGAGGAATCGATTTCACGTCTTATTCAACGAGGTACTCGTAGCTCACAGCGCGTGTACTGATATTTCCATTGCTATTATATAGTAGTAAATATTTCAAGTTCTGTTAATTTTAGTAAAGTTTGCGTATATGCAGAATTAAATGTTATAGATAATATACGTGACACGAAGAAAGTTTTGCCACACAAAAAAAAATGTTCTATAGGTAAATATATTTTTATTACATCTTTTCAAAGTACTCTCCAACAACCTTTATACAAAGTTTCATGCGTCTGAACCACTTTTTCCAGTCCGCTGCAGACACCTCGTTTACAGCCTGCTCGAACGCTGAGAACGCATCATCCGGCGACTAAAATGTTATCCCTTTAAACTAATTCTTTATTTTTGGGAATAAGAAAAAGTCGCACGGTGCTAGGTCAGGGCTGTAAAGAGGGTGACCCAATAGTTTGACCGGTGTGCTGTCTAGGAAGTCCCTCGCAGACGCATTGTCGTGGTGGAGCAGTTGTCCGCGGAACCCTGTTTGGTCGCTTGTTACTCACAACAGAGAAAACTTTAGCCAAGCGTTTGGTAGTATACCATTCGGCGTTAATGCTTCTTTGGTTTCGTAAAGGAATTGACACCAAGTAGCCAGTCAAATTTAAAAAGCTCGCGATCAAAATCTTCCCCCGCTACTAGATCGCTTTACTTTGATAGGCGTTGATTCGTTTTGAAACACCCAAACCGTCAACAGGCGCTTCGTTTCTGGATCGTATTGATAAATCCAGGTTTCATCACCTGTAACGATATCGTAAACACGCCGAGACGAGCGTGCTTCAAATTTGTCTATCATATCATGGCACCATTCCACCCTTGCCTGCTTCTGAACATCGGTCAAATTATGCGACATACAGCATGAAACTACCCTTTTAATATGTAACAGGTCTATTGTCTTGGATAAAATTTTTCACTACTAGCACGTTTCCTTCCGTAACAGTCGTCAAAGAGCGACCACTTCTTTCTTCATCCCTCAAAGTTAGCCGACCGCGCTTAAATTCATGATAACAACGATACACGGTTGCCTTAGAAGGGCCTTAATCCGTGAATGCCATTTGAAGTCTATTGTACGATTCGTCAGGTTTCAGGCGACGCTTAAAATCGTAAAAAATCATAGTGCCTCAAAATGTGCTCGACTCAAATCCATTTTTCAATGAGACACGATAATTTAAATTAGTTCGCAAAAAATGTGAGGGAAGTTTTGAATTTGGAACGTACCTATTTTTACTTATAAATATTCATATTTTCAAATAAATTTTATCTGGCCAGTCCTACATACATAAAAAACTTTTACATAGGACCTGGTATTAAATAAATTAGCTATCATTCAATACTTTCTAAATATTATATGCGAAAATTGTGAATTTAGACGAATTATTGTTAGAGTCTATAGTGTAAATCATTATCTTACATTATTGAGTTTCTTCATCATCAATCTCACGTTCACGATCATCTCTTCATCGAACTTCACCATAAAATACGAAGTTTGTTTATTACAACACTCGAATAAAAACCTTTTTACTGTCAGAGTTCTAACATTTCTCCAATACTAAATCATAGAAACCAGCTTTAGTTCATCGACAATTGTAGAACACAAAATGTACGATTCATCATAACACCCTGGAGACCGATTTGCCCTTAAAAGAAGTAGCCCATGTAATAAAGGTGATGATTTAGTGCCAACTGCAAAACTTATTACAGAATAAACTGTTTTTCTAACCAACTAAAAAGTGGAGGTTTTTTAATGTATAACCAAGAGTAAGTTTAAACAACATAGTTATAAAAGTCGGAACGGTTTACAATGTCGAAATAATCACAAAATAAAATCGACTTAGTCTGGGCAATGTGTACCATTACCCCATCGCAACGGCCGAAAACTTCATTGTTCTTTCATAAATTTTAATGTAAAACAAATAAAGCACATGATTCTCATAAAACGTGGTAGGAAGCAATGAGGCATGAGCAAGCATTTTGGCACAGTCCCGCACTCCCGCGGACGCGGTACGGTATAATTACGTACTCCGCGAAATGTGAGCCGTCGTTTAAATGTTGCTTTACTCTAATTTGAAATAAACGTTAAAATGCAACAACAATTTATTTAAAACCTTTACTAAATTGTAAAACGATTTTATTTTTGTTCGCGTACGCGATGACATTTCATCGAAATTATTTATCCCTGTCGACTATTTCAACAGGTACATTTACATGTTAGTAGAAGTTTCATTTTGAAATATATTAGAAATTTAGCTAATATTACTTTTTTGCTTCGCTTAATTTACTATTTACTTTTCAATATGTATCATCTTCTTAAAATATATGACTTGATCTTGACTGGAAGAATAGGAAATAAGACTGTTTAGCGTTAGTTTTCATAAGTGTACTTATCTTTTAAATGGATATTTGTGAATAAATATACTAATCAAAATGTTATGTAATGTTATAGTCGCTAGACTATAACAGAATATACCAATCAATTTAATTCGTTTTACTCATTACAATATTGGCAAAAGATACCAATTTATCTTTGCATAGTTGTACGGATTTTAACATTTTTCATGAATATAAATATTGTATCAATTAAAAATAGTACGGTTCTTTGTCAATAGTCTATTGAAAAAAAAAACAAAAACCACGCAAAGAATAAATGTGTATACAGTTTTAAAAATAATAAAGCTCCAGCAGTAGTAAATTATTTTACACTTGAAATTTTTAAGTGACAATCGTTACTGTGGTCATTATCGGCCTCTACTGTACTCGTAAACTCCACTACTGAAATAAATATTTCATAAACATTTTATAAGCTTTTATATTTTAGATTAATGAAATTTGGGAAAATAAATATGTAGGAATAGTAATTCATCACTTGACATAACATATACGTATGAAATTACGTATAGTTCTTAAACACTGAGGTGGATTTTCAAATCTCTAATATATTGCTATAAAAAGATTATCTTAACTAATACAGGTTTCTTCAGTCAACACTAATATTATGTTCAACAAAATTTCTGGGACCGCCTCATCGTGAGAAAGACTTACTACTAGTTTTTAATCGGACACGACACAATCGCATCACATATGTCTTAAAAAGTAAAAAATTAAAACTGTCATAATTTTTACCGAAACATAACTAAAACACCACTAATTTTTAATAAATGCATTAAAAATGTTAATATTATTTGTGTTATATTTATAAAAAATTAGTCGCTGTATTAGATAAATTAGAATATTAAATTTCAAGTAGAAAAAATCACTAACAGGAACAATGTTAGTAAGTAAAACAAAGAATTAATAGCAAGTATTAAGAAATATCATTAAAGGGATGTCCACTCATCGAAAATTATAATTGAGATCGCTATTGATCAAGTCACGTTTTTATATAATTCCAGATCCATCTAAATGAGCTACTATTACTCTAATGAGTATTACCGACCAAAACACACAGACATAAGCATAAAACAATTTTTTTTTAATGATTAATAATAAGAGATGTAATAACAGAATATTAGCCCATTTCGCACATGTTATGATAAAATTGTAGCAAAACTGTGCTCAGATCCATCTGCGTTAATAAAACGATATAAGAAGCCAATGATTCATCATAACACCCTTGAGAACAATTTACCCTTAAAAGAGCAAGCCTACCGTCATTAAACGAAGATATAGTAGAGCGTTTTATACGTATTTGAAAATACGATTCGTTATTTCACATAGCGAAAATTTTGCCTCGATAAAAAGTAACAGACGTACAAGGAAGCGGAAAACAAGTATTCAAGTCAATCAACTAGAAACTTGGTCAATCTAGCTTCCTATTGATTGTACGATTTTTAGAACTTCAAACAATAAGGATATCTCCTATTATTTTCACTGGGTCTCTATTGATCACCAATTTATAAAATGTATAAAAATAACGACTTTTAAATATATAAAATATCTTTTCCAATGTTAAAATATAAACCGAAAATTACGTATTTTATTTATACTTTAAATGAAAAATTATAATTATCACAATATTACATTGATTTCTATTCTTAACTTACTATGGATACGTAAAAGGAAATCGTTGTATAATAAGTTTCAAGTGTATGTGAATGAGCTTCATTTGCTTTAATATTTAAAAAGGTTAATTTCGTAGCGGTACGGAGCTTGGTGAACATTCTGCTAAATACCCACCTTTATTGGCACAGTGACTCGACTTAATCGTTATAATAACAGAAACAACATTTACTCCACTGAAGAGCACTTTTGTTTGAATTTTAAACATGTGAAATTCTTAATTGTATTTAAGAAGTTTTGATTTTAATTATTAGATATTACACTTTAACATATCTTGCATATTTTTTAAACAATAATTTAGCAATAATTATTAAAAATTTCTTCGTGATACTCTCATAAATTGAGACATATTGCGTGAATGTTTTTTTCACGTAATATGTTTAAAAAAGAAAATACGTAAGACTGATATTCAAAATTTTCATTGTATAAAGGTTTTGTAAACGTTACATCTATGATTTTTTTTTTTGATCAAAGGGCGGGTCAACCTATTGTGTGATAAGATATTGTATTTGATGACTCATTTTTTTAATAAATAGTATTAAATGTTTGCTTTATTTAATATTAAAATTATGAATTAGCTGAATATTGGGT
>DWQX01001655.1:0-26337 GCA_018245475.1 Pharmacophagus antenor | reverse complement strand
AAGGCAGTACATCAATCTGTAAATTTATCCTTCCCTCTATAGCTGCCATCTAGGGTTCCTAAATATGACCTTCAGCGCGGAAAGGACTTCTAGAAGTTATCATCCATCAAAAGCGTTGACAATAGATCTTCATTTTAGACCTTTGTCTCCGCGGTATACAATGGTAAACTTTAACTTGTAATCTATTTGTATATAAAAGACAATACAAAGAACCACGAAAGAAATCTATTGTGTGATATACGCAACTACATTTCAGTATATTTTGTTCAAACAAGTCGTGTTTGTTAATATGAATAACAAAAAAAATAGATGGATTATCCTATACACGCGTACGTGATCGGATGGCAGGGTACAGATAACGCCTGTTTTACATAATGCTTATTCGTCCAGAATTAGTGACGTACTAAAACTCATTTGAGATTCAAATCTAGACCTACGTGCCTCTAACACTCTCTCCCCATCAACTCCGCCTTACACTATAATCGATCGAAGTACCTTATCTCCCTTTTCGTTTGAATAAATATTACTAAAAAACCAATTTATGTTCAAACTACATACTAAAGTCCTTTACAGGTACTACACACAAGTACGCAGGTTAAGTTCTTTAATTAAAAATTTAATACACATACGCACACCTATTTCAAAACAAATACGGTAACACCTTTTTATATCCCTTCCCTGTTGATCTAATGTTATAGCTATCGGTTAGCTAATTACGAACTAATCACATATTAACTATTATAAGTTAAAAACATTAATAAAACATTTGAATGTAGGGTGGGTTAGTGGGGTCAAACGTCCGTATATTTATAAATAGAAAAACGATGACCAATAATTGAACGGAAACTGGCAGGATGCGTCGCCTACACCAAATACGCTATCGGCCGTGAGTACACTTGCAAACTGTAATAAACATTAATATTCAACGTACTTGTTGAATATTATAATCTTCAATAATAAAAAGCTTCCGATAATCAAAATACTAGATAACAAAAACTATATTTATTTAAATAAATTTTTTCGATTTTTTTTGTGGTTAATTAGTCGTTTTCAACACCACAAACCACTGATTAGAAAACAAACTAAAAATAAACATCTAGATAATTCGTTCTATAATATTTCTGATATGATAATAAACTACAGAAACTTTTTGATAATTTGCTTACGCGACGTTTTTCATTCATTAACATAAAAAAAAAACAAAGACAATACCTTGCGGCCACTGGTGATTTTGTAGCAGAAGTTCAGGACTGGATTCGGCAGACGAGTGTTAAGGGCGTTCTGAAGGTTCACTTGATAGCCCTTTAGCACGCTCTCCGGGTACTTGGCGCGCCACCACATCACAACCCACGAGAGATGGTTCTCGATCATGGAGACCATGGCGTGCGTGAGCACACGTTGTTCCGACGTCAAGGCTAGATTTAAAAGAACTCGCGATTTAACTTGCGAACGTGTGTCGCCTACAATACAATGAGTGCACATGCGCGACGACCGCTGACTATCCAGGTTGCCTAGGATTTGGGTCGCCACGGATTTTCAGGGGGGATGAGGGGTGAGACGAGGGGGGCCGAGTAGAATAATGATGTGTATCGATTTTTAAATCAATACGCATATCATTATCCTTCGAATACTCAATTTAAAAGGCGAAACAATAACGTTTTGGTACAAACCGATTATCTTAATCAAAATGTAAGTGAAAATTTTTTTGTTCGCCAATCTCTTTAAAACTGATGTACATATATACGGGCTGGGACGTTCACCATTCGATATTAAATAACATGTAGATCTATCTCAGCCAAATCTGTACATCGAATATATTTTTTTAATTTTAGCTGAAATGTATTTCCTCCGGGATGTTAAAGCGAAAATATATATATTTTTTGGGATTCTTTCCCGTTTGTCTTTTTGACTGCGAAGCACGTGAAAACTACTGAATTTGTTTCCGTGAAACTTCGCAAGTAGGTCACTTGTTTCATGGAATAACATTTACGGTATTTTTGGTTCCATAAAAAAATAAGGCTTCCTGCGGAAGAGTAGGTAATCACATTCCTTTCATAATACTGAATTATTTCATAAAAAGTAAAATATTAAAAAGTCTATATTAGAATTCATTTTTTTTCTCAGAAAAATAAGATATTCCCAAAAGTATTAAGTATACTCTGTTAAGGAAATAACTACTATATAGCGATAACAAAAAACTTTCATCTTAAGATTTTACGGACGCCACATCCAATGAGAAAATCCTGTCGAAATTAGTTCACCACTTAAAAAATTAAGCTTAGGAAAAAAGGTTACACGACGTACATAGACTTAGGTGGTACAAAGTTCGCAATGACAGCGAGTTTAGAATATAGATGCTTTCCCGATTTAATTTAATGGGTATATTTTTCCAGCAATGAAAACAAATCTCTCACATTTGTATTATTGTTCTTTTATTATTTATTATGCATTTATTACATGTTTACTAGTGATAGGAGGCAAGTACCAAGAGAAATGATTAAATTTTGGAAAAGTATGTAATGAATTAACACTAGATTTACCTACTCATTTATATGGTTGTATTTTCAAGTCTATAGTAATTTTGTGCATTAATGTATTCCTATTTTTACTTTTTTCCAATAAAATTTATGGACTAATGTTGCCAGAGGCAGTATAAAAAAATAAAAAAGTCAAAAGGCTTATTATTATACGCAACTTTTTATCTAGGGTCGGAATGTTAAAATGACGGCTCCGGTAAATCCAGTGTTAAGTAAGAGTAAATAAAATTTAATGGAACAAATAATAGACCGCCATAAATTACTCAAGAGAATAATACACGTTACTACTACAAAATGTGATCAATAGATTAACAACCAACAGTAATAAAAGGTGCCCACTTACATGCATCGAGATCTTTATTAAACTTCTCGGAGAGATCTTTGATGATAAAACCGCTGCCAGCTATCTCCTCACCATTCAGTTCGACGAATGGCAATTGGCCTTTTTTGGAACGGAATTTGGCCTTGTGGTCCACATTCTGTAAAAAAGCATCGGATGTTAACAAAAATAGCAGAATTTCGGATAACACTGCCGGACAAAAATTTATTTCGAAAATTAAATCGAAAGCTTTCACATGTAGTTGCCAATAAGACTGTTTAAAATTTTATCAAGGTTCAATATAACATATAGTTCAACGAACTTATTAAAGACTATAAAAAGTGTAGTACCTAAATATTAAAAAAGATTAAAAGCGATTACTTTACGTGAACTCAGTGATGATATTAATTTATAAACTTCTTAATCAACCATTATTAAATGCAGGAAGACTGTAATATTTCATCATTATAAAAGACAAAGACGCAAAGTATAATAATAATAATATAATAAGTTATTGTAAGGGAAACTGTTAATAATATAATTTATATTCCTTAAGCCGGAACACATTGAAATGTGAACATTATTGGACTAAAAAAGTTTTACTTTTGAATCCTAGAATCAAAGTTATTAACATAACAGGCAATCAATTCGCATTCCAGACTAATAAGCATAACTATTATTACCAGTACACTTCATGATACCGGCAAGACATTTATGTTACCGTAGTTAATGTGAAAGGAACTGGTTCTTATATAACATAAATCGGCAGTTGAAGGTAAAATGGTAAACAAATCTTCGTTTTTAAGTTGTTAATTGTCACAAAAAAAATTACGTACATATGACAAAATATTTTTATTAATAACCCATGATATGATAATATTATGAATGTACCTATAATATAGCCGCGAGAGAAATTTAAAACAAATTGTTAAATATAAAATACAACAGTACAGTTTATTAAGCTCGCGAACCCCTAAATCCTATTAATGCTTCAACAAGACTAACTGCATCACATTCTATAAGTAGTTTATTATAATTAAAATTTACGAATAACTTGTTTGACACCGTTATTACTTCACCTATAAATTTTATTTCACTTATAAACATAATGTAGTGATATTTCTAGAGCAACTGTTAAGGAACAGGTTGTTTTAACAATTGTTAGTATAATAAAGTTCGAATATATAAGTGGCTGTCGAGGGTTACATCCGGGGTAGTGGACCCGGACGAGCGGCGGCTGGGGTGGCGCGGAGCGTGGGGAGGCGCGGGGACCGCGCGCGGCGCGGCGGCTATCGGGGGCGTCGCACCCGCTCGTTGCATCACGACACGCAACGTCGGGGTGCATTGTTCCGTACGTAATACCAATGCAATTTCGACGGTCTTCAACGCTAGACCCATCGTAAACTTTTACATTTATATGTCTACCAAATATTTTTTTTAAAATTACATATTAAAACTTAAAATTTGTACAATCACTTCTAACCGTCACAAATTTATCTATGTCAGTACATAACCCCTCCACCGATAAGAACTGATAAGAAACATAGTAGAGTTTCTGTCTTCCTTTTTTTGTGATTGTACTCACAATATTTTAATGCATTAAAAAAGTGAAAAAAGACCTCTTCTCGTACAAATGTTAGTATCATTTACGTTATTTGTTCCTATTATAAAAATGAAATATTTAATGTGTTAATTTTTTAAAGCAACCTATAAACACCAAAAACACCGAGTATATTAAAAATAAATGTATAAATAATAAAACATAAATAAAAAAAAATAATAAAAAATTGTGTGTCATAGTAAGCATCTTTTAAAACTTAATGTTAAAAACAAGATGTAGTGTCCTCGATCGTTTTCTAAAACATTTTAAAAGTAATAAATTATCTAAGCTAATTCACGTTATCAATATAATTGGTAATGTTCACTTTAATTTATAATATAATTACCGTTAAATGAGAAATCTTAATTCTTTTATATTTTCATACAATAAATATAAAAGAAAAATATGCTTTCATAAATAATTCGTCATGTGTAAATACTGAGCTAGATGAATGCAACGGCGCGGGAGGGCGGCGTGCTTTATCTGGGCGCGTCCCCATGGCAACGGGCTCCAGACAAACGCGGAAGGGAGAGCAGTTGTATTGATTTCGACAAGGTTCACCGGCCGGTCATCCCCCCTCGCCTGCCGATCCCCCCACCCTTCTCTTCCAGCCCCGCACCCTTCCGGACTTTTGCCACCCCGGCAACAGTGCGCTCCCACTAGCATCTCGTTACCAAGCGGCGGCAGCCATGCCGCACGTCGTACCTATATAAATTTATATCACTGATGTAGATGTACCTTTCCAGACCTCATTACATTTAATCACAGTTGCAGATTAATCAAGCCCTATTCGGAAACGCGTCACTTAAACTGAATAAAAGCAAAGGAACCTCTATCTTAAACAGAATTTTGATAATAACCTCTCTCACCACAAATTAAATGACATCGGAATAAATTTCCCGTTTTTCGAATCTTCATTAAACATAGTAACAGTGTCCCCACAACCGCATAAGGCGAGGGTTATTGAATATGATGCGGATCAATAAAATGTAACGCAGCTAAAGTATCACTTTTTTATACAATTGAAACTAATATTAGTTCACACATTAGGGTGCGACCCACTAAAAATATTAAAGGAAAAAAATATACACAGACAAATTAATGGGTGATCATGAATACTATATTATACGGGCTTTTTAATATTGTAAATGCATTAGTTTACATCTGAGAGCTTAAATAACGACTGTATACTGTTTTAATATTTTACTTTTATTGCATATTAGAATAAACAATATATTTTGAAAGGCTATAATAGTTCTGGCACAATACACACGGCAAATGAAATATAACTGAATTAATAAAACAATTTAAAATTGTTATTAATTGGTTAATACAAATGGGAACAAAGACGATAGATTGATCCTTTCATTATCGTTTGTCCCGCTTGTGTCTCTGTCCTCCACACGCCCTTATCTGCGTCATAAATATAGCCATATTCGAGATCAAATAATATAAATTATTTGGAACCCTTTTGGACACGTCAAAGACTATGATAGATGCTTGATTAATAATTACCTTATTTACGACTGTACAGGATCTATAGAATAGGCACAGGTAAATTTAGTTTGCAAACAAGTTTTTTTGTTTCAACATTCATTTGTTAATCAAGTACTTAAGTAACGATACTAACAAAATTTAAAAGCAAAAAAAATTAGAAAAAGAAACAGCAGACCTCCATATCTTTTGTTGCATTAAAACAAACTGTTTCTGATTTCAAATATAACAAAATCAGCCTTTAAAAAATTTCACATTGACCTTAGTACAGTCGCAAAAAGGGAAAACTAATTAACTTGCTTCAGTGATAATTTTGTTGACGACTTCTACTGAAAGCTCCTTTTTCACATTAACTACAGAAAATGTTCTTGGTAAAATTTATTTTTCATTTCGTTACCTCGTTTTTTTTATCAGCTGTATAGTTGGTAAAATGTAATTGTTCAATATTAAATGTATAATCAAAAAATAATAGCAAACTGATTTTTTAAAAAAAACTAGGAAATTAACTGTAAAAAAATATATAATAATATTAAGAATGTACTTATCAGTCCAGTTAATTCTCACCAGTATCGATAAACTTCTGCCTGCATGTGTAATCGCCATAATAAAAGCACATGCTTTTTGATCAATTCGTATATAAAACATTACCGTAAATAATAAAATATCTAATGTCACATAATAATTATATCAAGTAATATGTGATAATGAACGATGTGTAATGAACAGTTGCAAAAGGATTTTCGATCTTAAATTTCCATAATGTTAGCAATAAATTCTACGCACTTCGAAAATACTTAAGCTAGCACACAAGTGTAACAATGAAACATAGAACATCTAAAGTATGTACGTATGGATTCAAAGCGACAAACCGCGTAGATGCATTCGCAGAAACGTTTGTCTCTATTAGGAAATCACTTGACCGATACAATTTCCGCACGAGCCTATAGAGACCCCATCTTAAAGTGACGTAAATGCAATTCTATCCTATTATATGATGGACAATATCCGACTCCTACATCGATCAAGGCACATTCACGTTATTACTCTGTTCTAGTTTTATATATTGGTATCAAGTAGGCTGTGCGAATATCTCGGCAGAGCGAAGCCCCTCGCAACAAAGTAATATTTAACAACTCAACAGTGTTATCTTGCATTTGAATTTATTTAGAATGATTTTTTTTTATTATTATGATTATTTTTGATTATAATAGAATATAACCGCCCCTTGTTCCTAGTAATAAGAGTACGAACTTTTAACAATTCACATGTCAATATTATCCACCTAACGTGTTGTTGATGGACGTCAAAAAGCGTTGTAGAAATTTAATGTAAATAACAAACAATTTAAAATTTAATATAATTTAACAAAATACTAATATGCGTACTACATACATCGTCATATTTAGGAGTTGATAGATAAATGTAATGGTACTATTTATTAAATTACCAAAACCGAGCTTCTGTAGTAAACAGATCGAAATAACTTCTCACGTAAATATTGCATGCTAAATCTAAATTTATATTATCTCAATAATGAAGATATATGTATTTGCAAAATTATAATTATTAATACAAAATTATAAGCACTTAACTCTGGTTTACGTACGACACAAGTAATCTTTTGTTTTTGACTGGAAAGTAATTGTCACATTTCTCACAACACAGGACATTTCTGTGTAGCTCATTCATTGAAAAAGTAATTTTACTATTCTTTTGATACCATTTAGAAGCAGGAATTTCTAATTCATGTGCCAAAGTTTTAAGTCACAAACAAATATCTACGTTTTGTAATATTCATATATAAATTTTACTAAGGAATTGGATATAAATATTACAAAACATACTCTTTTCCTTATTCCGTTACATATATAAGAGAATAAAATTTAAATACTTTTTTCCACAATTAAGCTTTGAATAAAGAAATGTTCGTTAATTACCCAAAAAATTAACAAGACAACTCCGCGAAGTAAATTTCAGACTATCTGAATTTCGAATAGCGGGTTTGGGTTTATTTTATAAATAAATTTAATATGTACGATATATTAAAACATCAAACGACCCGCGCAAAGGAACATGTTTTGATTAAACATGGATATTTTTTTAATGTTTAAAATGGGATTATCAAAAAGCCGATGGAACGAAACGGGCATCCTATTTCAAAATAACACCACATTTATCATCAACAACATTCCGACTTTCATTTGAATAATAATTAATGTTCGTGTCGTGAATATTAACACGAGAGCACGAATTGCTAATTGTTATGCGGAATTAGAAAAAAAAATAACGATATTTTAGATGCATTTTATTCTATATCCTTTTTTTGACGATTATCGGCTAACACTTGATATTAATGTTAAGTGATAATAAAGCCGTAGATGCTGAGACGTGTTCGCTCAGAATAATTCTGGCTCATACATGTATGTATATGTATGAGCCAGAATCATCAGAATCAGATCATATATATATGTATGTACCGGAACACAGCAATGTTTTTGTGGCGGCAGATAAACATTGTCGGTGGTAGCTAGCCAGGTGAGTTCGAATAACCCTGTCACTGTCCAGAATCTACTACCTTTGTGGTCCGGGAATCGAAACCAGGACCTCTGGTTTTCACGGCAAACGGTAAATTACTCCACCACGGAAGCAAACAGATACATTCGACCTCACGTACGGTAATTTTTAATTACATATTATATGTTAAAAAATAGTTATTGTTATATAGCATCATTCATTCTTAATGAGTTTATTTATTTCAATAACTGAATAAATTTCGATTCGATAACGCAGACTCAGAAATTAGAAATAGGATAATATTATCATTATAAGGCCATTTGTACATACACATTATTGTACATAAATTTATAGATTATGCATTAGTTTAGCCTAGCATTACTGCAGCATATTAGAGTGTCATACGAAGTAACTCAAGGACTCAACTTTAGATGAAGGATGATTATGATTAACTGTTTCAAAGTCCAATAACGAACATAGATTCTCTTATTCATTTCCCCCATTTGAGTTAATCTATCAATAATTGATATTAATGTTCAAAGCTGCTCAAGATATGTTAACGGGTATAACAGGACAGAATATATGTGTATTTGCATTATACATTAACAGCATATATTCGGTCTTTGCCATCTTAACGTCCAATTTGAAAATGGAGTCAGTGAAAGGGAATTAATAATGAGCCTATGGTAATAATGATAATCTGACAGCACAAATATTAGATTCCGCGATATATAAATTATCACACTATTCGTGTAAAACGTTATTAGTCTTTATTGTTACTATCAATAGAATATTTCATTTTAGAATTTCCCCTCGTGCACGACGACAATGGACCTTATATTTAATATCTGTGAAAGCTATTGGAAACCTTTCGGATGAAGTTCACATCCGTAATAACACAAAGCACCCGTATAGTGATTATACAGGTCCATATTGTCATTATAATGAACACAATATAATAAAGTCGACTAAAACTACACAAAGTGCAACAGAATAAAAATAATTAAAAACGCAATGAAAGGTCGCCCGTAGGTTTGCTTAATTAGGTAAACAGCTGCGAAGATAAATCGATAATTAAAAATTTACAATTTATGGAAAAATTTGCCCTACATTATTTAAGTTACGCCCTATTGTCTAAATAACCTTCTAAACTTACATCCTCATTTATACTCACGCGTATTTAAGTCACAAATACCAAGACCAATGAGCCTAAGAGAATTCTCTGTCCCTGCGGTAGAGAACACAATAGAAAAGTTGATGGCATAAATTGAGACGCAATAGGAGTACACAATCGTTTTGCATTCCGATTCGATTTCTTATTGAATCTTTTCAATAGACGAGTGTGGAATAATTTATGTGCTTGCTTTGTTAGCATTATTTAGTCTGAGAAAGATGATCCCTTGCACCAGATCGTTGAAGCCCTTTCCCGAAAAATTTCTTTTATAAGAATATAAAACTTATACGGGAAAGAAGAAAAGTTTTTGAATTAGGTTATTTAAAACGGATAGGAAGCATGTTCATATAACTATTTAGTTATAGTATTTACTAGTCTTCATTTTTACACGACCGATTTATATTAATAGGCTAATCTCAGAGTAGTAAATGGATTCGATTCCCGTTTGCATTAGATGAAAGATATTATTTATATGTGATTCATTAATATCTTATTTATAGTTGCTAACTGTTGTGGGTGTCTATAGCTTGTTTGCCTACTCTAGCTATGAAAAGAAAAAGTTACCTCTAGTGTTTAATTAAAACTTCGTGAAAAAGTAAGGCTTCATATTGCACAAACGGATGCCTGAACGGCAAACCAACTAACTTTATCTCTGCGGTAGGTCGCTTACCATTCAGACGGATATGGTGAATTACGTGTTCTTTGTTGTATACAGAACCCTAAAAATGTAAACATTGTCCTTATTTCTTAAAATCCAATGAAATTGTATGCATATATACACCGCTTCATGCATTTACCCTCGGTGCATAATAAAGTATTATACACAATTCAGTGGCCGGAATAATTTTCTGAGATAAAACAGCTAACACAATCAATGAATTAAAAATGATTGATGGAAGGAGCACAGAGCCCTGACGCACGTAGATTATACTTGCAGAACGTACACTTATCCGACGTTACTTCGTTACTTCAAATATTCTATTAAATTGAAGTTGTGTAAAATATTGATAACAATATTTTGATCACTGTATAATGTGCTATGTTTACTCGTGTATGTAGGTAGAAGATACATTGCAGATCAGCGATTGAGAATAAAGAAGAATACAATAGATATAATATCTTTTTGAACTGGTTAATCTTCAGTAAAATTCAGCTGTATGTATTTAAAAATTGGATGCAACAAAAACATGCTAGTAGTTTGATAAATCATCACACGATAGTAAGTCACCCCTGTCCGATGTAATCTGGACAACAGGATAAACCTATTTACTACTTACTATCATCTATTGCAATAATTTAACACTAGATTTACCAGACACGTCATTTTGACGGAACAACCTTAAAAAGTTTCAAATTCTAATATGCCTTTGATTTTTCATTCTTTAATACCGCCACAAGCGACATTGTTTAATACATTTTACTAAAAAATAGGGGAAATTTGAATCCAATAAAGCACAAAATAATTACAAACTCGAGAAGAAAACCATAAAAAAGTGTCGGTAAATCTAGGATTAAAATATCAGCGCTGATATGATTTTTTCTTTTTTTTTTTACTCGAAACAAAGATTCCGTAGTCGGAAGTTATACCTTGGTTTATTGATGTATATATACCTATCGTTATCCCTAAAAGTAGCATTATGAGAAACCAATGAGTGCATGTATATGCACTCATTACTTTCGT
The DNA here is from genome assembly GCA_018245475.1 of Pharmacophagus antenor. Classification (NCBI taxonomy): domain Eukaryota; kingdom Metazoa; phylum Arthropoda; class Insecta; order Lepidoptera; family Papilionidae; genus Pharmacophagus; species Pharmacophagus antenor. The sequence goes on along the minus strand of DWQX01001655.1, from coordinate 15,018 downwards.
GTTGAAAAGTTTCAATAAAAAATACATACGGCTAAATAATGAAAGGTTTTTATCTATTGATTTCTTTTTAAACGATCGCTTAAGTAGGAAAACCGAGTCATTACGTCTTTTATGGTGATACAGCCAATGTTTGAGGCGTTGGTGAAGTGGTGAAGAGGGGATTGTAACGGTTTTATTATCTGTATAACGGTAGTGAGAATAGATATAGGGCCGGTTCTCAGACGCGATTATATTGAGGTGTCCCGGGCAGGGCGGGGTTGGTCGATGCCGGGTCGCGCATGCGCGCGCAGGTCGAAGCCCTTACGGTTGCCGACCCGGGCCGCCCAGCCTCTACCAACTCGCCCACCCACTCCTATAATTACGGGACTCCAATTTTACATAGGCGAATTCACGTTTACTTCGACTAAAAGCCGATTGATATATTTGATTTGAACGGTTATATATAAAATAAATTTTCCCTTACGGTATTATTAAGGGGATGTTGGGTACATGATGTTTGTATGAAAACAAAATTTGGAAATAAAAAAATCATTGGTTTATACTCCGGTTTACCGTTTTGTTAACAAAAAAACAAAGGATACAATTTTTATGTTTGTCATTATAATTCAACTTAAATAAGGTTTTTAAAAAAATTAAATATCTAACAATGAAATTAAGAAAAATAAACTCTTTGTTAGAAATATTTTACGATGTAATTAATATTTCTCAACGGTAATTAAGCGTCAACTTACCCATTCTTACCAAGGCAAACGCTTTGAAGATGTAATCCGATTATACGAGAGACGTTTTTATAATGACCTTAACAATTTCGCGACCTTTGACGCTTTGTAGCTTAAACAAATAAAGAAAAGAATGTACATTTTTTTCGTTTCCATTTAGAACATATCTTAAACAGACATTCTGAGAGTGATTTAAATTTAGCTTTCACCAACCGATTTCTTTGAAGATCTTTTCTCCTTCATTTTTATTTTTTTTGTCTTCTCAATAATATTTCTTGTCAGGTAAAAGAATCTTATCAAAAATTTAAAGAACATGCACACTTTTTTACTGAAAAAGAGTGTGTATTTAAATTTAATGTAAACATTACAAAATAATGTAAAAAATACTCTGTAGACTTGTGTGGAATCGATGATCCCTTTTAATCTAGTTCGTCCGTTTCAATACTATGAAATCTATTATAATTTTACATAAGGATATTTTAAAATTTAATACCAACATACATTTCATAAACATATGAAATCAATTTAAGAATTTGATTTCGGATAAGTGTCCGCAATGGGCATGTGCTTAAGTTTTGTTTTGCCAACAAAAGGTGAAAAGTGCAATCATTGAAGTTACTCGTACAAAATAATAAACACTAATCATTTATATGTGCTGTGACAAAAGAGTTTTGCTGACCTTTTCATACACATACGTTTCCAGTAATAACACGTAATTTAAGCCAAGTCTCGTAACATCGGATTTTAAACTCTTAACACATTATCGACCGTTGATAAAAAAGAAATTCTCCCATCGTGTTGTTTTTTGTTTTAAAAAAACCCTTTACAGCACAGGTTTTTTTTTAATTTAAAATGAATATGTAGAGTCAAAGAACTGAATAATCGTCTGAAAGTTTGTCTCTCAATAGGCATCAGCTACAAAAGTCAGAATAACGGCTAAATGTGGTCGAGCGGCGACGACGAAAAGCCTAAAAATCGGCTACCGGTCGAGTGTTAATATTTATTACGTTGTTGATCTCTTCTTAAAAAAAAAAATTAAATAATTATAAAATAATTTCAAATAGAAACACTTATAACCAGTTAATTTGTGTTATGTAAAATTTGTCACGAACATTATACTACTCTAAAGAAAATGTAGAGACAACCGTTGTGGCATTAAGAAGCTAGTGTTAATAGTTATAAAAGCCGACACAGTACGAGTAGTTAACAATTAGGTTTCAAATGTTATATTATAACTCTCCCCGGCTCATGCCAGTTTAGAACATTAGAAAAAGCATTTATTGAAATATGCAAAAAATATATTGACAATTGGAAAAAGCTCGGCATCGTAGCACCGCATTTAGCACCAAAAGCTGCGACGTTTTACAAATTGTATATTTCGTTCTAAATAGGTAACGCGCTGTATGCGGGTAAACGCTGAAATGCGTAGAGACACGCTTGCATCGCATCTAAAAGTTCACGCTCAAACAAACATACCGGGAGTTTTAACACGCTCCTACTAATTGCATAGTATAGCATGTTAGTTGGAAGGCATAATACAAACAAAATCGAAGATAATTTTAACAATGTATGCTAGCGTTAAATATCGTGCAGCCAAATGTAAACACGGGCACGGACAATGCTACCGTTAGATAAACAGCCGTTCGGGGAAACACTTGGTCATTGTGGTTGTTATGGTTTTTAATGTAAAATCACGTGTGATACGCCGATGCCTTAACAGGTCTCTTCATCACGACCTGATACTATTCATAAAATGAACATTTAAAATAATATTCTTAACAAATTGTAGTTGCCACTTCCATTGACAAAACAGATGAAATAAGAGTTTTTTTTTAAATAATCACAATTGCGATTTTAAAAATATAATTCATTTTATATACAATTTATATCCATTAAAATATTGGAACATGGGTAATTTTTGGTTTAAAGTAATTTAACATGTCTTTAATTAAAATACGATAATGATTTAATTATAGCTTACATAAACAATAATTAGAATTATAAGTACAAATATATTGTTTTCAATGAAATATTCATTGAAGGATAATAGTAAAGGTGCAAGCTTACTTATGACAACGCATTAGTTAATTAAAATCAACGTAATATGTAATGCAAATAGACTATTACGACATAGTCTATAGAGTCGCTTATCGTTGCGGCATCGGGCTTTATTTACGAGGACATAATACTGTAATGTCCGACGCATCGGTACCGGGCCTTTGTCATCGAGATAAAAGTTTAATAACCTTACGATTTTTTAACGTTCATTTGAAATGAGTTGGACGGAACATGTTAATAAGTATGGATAAATGAAGCCCGAGTATCCATAATATATAGATAATTGGTATTCATGAAATAAAAGAACAAGTAAAATTACCATGGAATGGGAAAGTTACCTTATGTAATACATTTTGTCATGATATTAAAAAGGTGTAAAAATTATATTACAATGTAAATAAATTAATGCTAGATTTTAATTAATAAAAAAAACTTAAACTAGACTTCGGTGATAAGATCCAGATTAATTGTGAAAAATCGTATAAATTTTAAGGAAATTTTCAAAAATTATATCTTTCATTAAGTATAATGAAAACTTTCCGGTGTCTGGTAAAAGTTAGGTTAGGCAACTCTCAACCACTACTTACAGCAGCTGGATACGTCTCTACCATGTATTGAAAACAATATGTTAATATAATTCTGCCTGTGAAATCGAATTTGCCTTTCATCAGCTTTGATGCTCTCCATATGCGGTCACTCCACACGTCAAGAAGTCATTTGAATCCTATTTTAATTTCAATTTCAACCCATCATAAGTAAAGACTGCTTGCTAGGGTTCGTTGAACGAGTGATGTAAGTATTACTCTTAACGGGGTGACCACAACATTGTGGTTTCGGAAACCAAAAGAAAGCGCTCTACTTATGAAAGATTTTCAATTTAATAATAATAAACTTTATATTTATTAGTAACAATATTGATTACTGGCAAAATATTGCTGATAACGATAAGTATTCAACTTTAGCTAGCAAAAGATTTATTTAGTTAAAGGAACACGCAATCGGCTAGACATTGAACCGCTGTACGATTCTATACGGATCTAACTTGTTGAACGATACAAATGTCATAAGATTGAATTTCAATGAATTAAGTATATATACCTATTTACCTAACTAAATTTATAAATATTTTGTATTTTAAACACTTTTTATAGACCATATTTAAAAAAAACAATTCTTTTCTAAATTTTCTAAACATCGGATTACAATTCAAGCTAATTTTAAAATAACATTTTTTGTCATTATTCAAATAAATGTTAATTAAAAAATCTTAAAACAATTAGATTTTGCGATTATGACGTACATTGTAGAAAATTCCTAACACATTGTGAATTTGTTACGATAGCAACTAAGCCAATAACATTATAATATATATATATATAAATATATGGGTAAGTAATGGTATATGTTTTTGTTCTGCCTACGCGGTTAGAAACTCAAGTCCAAAACATTTTTGCAAGGTATACGCATAGAAGGCTCAGCGAAATTTCGGCTTTAATTATCACAGCTTGTTTTTGTTCAGGACTAACTTTGGCCAAAGGGTACAAACTTTCACCGCTTTACACGCCTCAAGTAGTTTCTTGAGGTTTCCAAATACCAATTAATTGGCGCACGGCTTTGTTACTTACTTTTAAACAAATTACTTTGTGTGTAATAAATACAGCTATTAACTCCATGTCATTTAATTTTATAACAAAAAACGTTATCACCAGATAACATATATAACCTCTCATTTTAAAATAACAATTAAAATCTTAATAACTGATTATTCTATCAAAGACCTCAGTTTGATTATTCTGGATAAATAAAATATAAGAATTAATGATATAATTGTGTTAACCGACGACACAAATGAGTAAACAACACAATTTTTACAAAGTTTAAAATATCACTTGTCTCTTTATATGTATGAAGAACATCGGGCGCGCGGCCTACAATGGAGTATATTGATCAACCCATACCCACACACAGACACCATTGTTCGTAGTTCGCCATTAACCGCTAATGAGATTAAGACTCCGTTGTATAAAATTAACACCGACAATATCGAAACGACAGTGAAACACGCAATACAAGATCCGGATCGGACGCGGACGATACGGGCGTGACGCATATAAATTTTCGCGACCGAAATTTATCCGGTTAATGGAGACATGAAAATTGCCGTCTTGAATCAATACTAAAGACGTTCATTAAGATCGACCGTTGGTTAACGCTCGATTGTTATCATCGTAACTATTAACTACGCACAACTAAGTACTTTGAGGAAGTCGCCAGCAATGTTTTTGGACCAAAAGGACTTGGGGACCTTCGGGAAAAAGCCTTACTTACTTACCTTCTTAAAGGTCGACAACGCAGTTGCGACTCCCCGAATATTGCAACTGTCTATTGGCGATGAGTATTACGTCCCGTCATATGTATCGCTTGCTTGTTTACGTACTCCGACTATAAAAATAAAAGTAAACGGCCAAGTGCGTGTTCGACACGCACCGCAAAGGTGTCTGTACCATAAACGCCAATAAAATATCGTTTCTTATGAGTGTAATTTTATCATTATTATTTGCTTCTTTAGTAACAATAGATATACATAATCTGTTAAAATTTCAACTTTCTACCTATCATGGCTCATGAGATAGAGCCCGTTGACGGACGGACGGACGAACGGACGGATGAGCAGCCGAGTCTCAGTAATAGGGTTTGAATTGTCAACCCTTGGGTACAGACCTTAAAAATAGATGGTGGTAGTTTATTAAGACGAGTTGTAAACAATCCTACCTCCACCCAAATTCCACATGTGAATGGCGCCGGATGCGAACCAAAAACCTTTATGGGGCAAACCATTATTGCCTTTACCACGGAGGCAGTTGAACATTTATAAGATATTAAAGTAACCTAAAAAAATATATATTATTATAACCATATATTTTGAAAATTAAAAATTTTCATTACGTTTAACACGACATAAATTGTGATCACTTTAAGACAACACGTAAATGTTATTAATGTAATAATTAACAACAATAGATATTGCGCCCCATATACCGGAAGTAATTGTTTATAAGTTGGTGTTTAGAGAGCGAGAGAGAAAAACACTGCAGTGACCTATCTTAACAGAATCCCGGAAGACCGACTATAAAAGCTTTGTTAGCTTTTATTATTTACAACTTTGTTATTTGATTAGACAATTTTAATAAAAATTCAATGAACCGTTTTGATTCGTTACTTCTCGAACGTATCTCTAGTTACTCATAATACTAAAAAAATTAAATAATTTAAGCTTTATTCAATGTTAACGACTCTTAGTAGGGTGTAACATACAAATAAGTTTTTTAGAATTCTTTATTGTGTTATATAGAAATATTATCTAACAGATTATTGATGTATATGAATGACAAAACTATAAAGCAAGTCAAGATGTAATGCTTTTCCCATATCATTCCCACAACGGAAATTTTAAATTAGTATTTAAAAAGTTTCTTAGTAAAAAAAAATTAAATCATCATTCAATTCATTTAATAGATATTCTGTTACACGGGTACTACGAATGTTTTTCTAATATGTATATGTTAAACCATTGCTTTGCTGCAATAGGAATTCCTAACAATAATAGTATTTGAACAGAATTCCATTGAAAAAAAATTGTTCTCTTTGGATTTAAAATTAAATTGTCAGATTTTGGATATATGCATGTAGACTGTTATGGTTAACAATCAAATCTAACTATAAAAAGTTAACGGAATCTATGCGTTTCTAAAATTAAAGTGACGGAAAGATCCATTGCGCGCATAAAACCTACAATTTAATACTACTCTAATATATTTTTTTTTGTCCCGGTAATTGAAGTTTTGATATGGCAACAGTAAGATTAGTGCTGGCGTCCGGGGCGAGAAAGTGCAGCCGACATACCGTCGCCGCGTGACTTCATAGCTCAGTGACCAATCCGTTGTTGGTTTCTCGCGTTGCGACACAGTGTGTCTACACGTTACTCCTTACTTCAGTTAATTGATTATATGGGTCGAAACGAAACTTACAATCAATTCAGATTATACCACGCATCGTAGCTGGAAATGAAAGAATATCAGAGGAATATACTGTTCACAGGTATATTTAATTGAACAGTAGTAATACAGATTTAAGGAGATCGAGGTTTTCACTGTATCGCACTTAATTATTTAATAATTTAACGCAAATTCTTGTTAAAGATAAAATTATCGATATAAGTGATGACAAAAATAACATTAGTAAGTGCACGTGAAATCAGATTTACGTACTGCGTATGTGCCAACAAATCAAGCAATCAACGCCGGGACCAGCTCAAACGACGACAAACAAGTTATGCCGTAGATTAAAAGTAGTATAACGGAAAAGAAATATTAAGTATGATAAACAGGGTTTTTCACCGGTTAAGCAAGTCGTAATAATTTTAAGGTTTTTTTTTTATTTTAGCATCTCTATTATATTATTTAGAAAAATGAAATGATCAAATGTTTGTGCAATGCACTCGTCTTCGCCTTGAAAAATTATTTTTAATATATAAAACACATAAGTGGGATAATTTTTTAAAAAAAATCGATATTAAGCAAATCAAATGATCAATGTTTACTCGTTGCAATTATCAATCAAAAATCTTTACAACCGTACCGATTTAGCTTCTATAGTGGAAAAACATTTTCCTGTATCTGTACAATAATTAAATATATATAAAACCCTACAACAGTCAACATTGACAACTATATTGTAAAACTGGCAGTCCATTGTCAGACTAAACACCACAGTAATATAAATTCTTAGAAAGTTCGATTTCTTGAAATAAATATTTACATCCACACATCTCAGTACTGGGTAAATTTAATTAAAAAGAAAATCGTATTAGTTTTCTTTTTCTCGAGACGGGATTACCAAAGCAGAAACAAAATGTTTATTAAACAATCTTAGAATGAAGTCTCATCCGAATTTAGTTTATTAAATACAGACAGACTTTGGAGAATAGACCCACGAAATTTTCATATAGTTAAAATGCAATCTAGTGTTATAAATAATATTGTACATGTCCGTTAGAGTTATCTTAAATAAATAAATATCACTAACAATAACAGAAGTTATCAATTATTTATTATAGCAATACTGTGAACGCATTTGATATCTATATTTATAAATTTCAAAGTCCTGACTGATTCACTGACCGACTGATCTTTATATCAACGGACATCCATAGTGTTAGTCCTAGATATATGAAATTCGGAAGACGAGTTTCTGATATTTAGGTATCCACTAAGGGATTTTTTATTACACTTCTAAAGGAGAAGGAGGAGATTGAAATTTAATGAATCTGCTCATTCTCCGAATCGCTGGACTCGTAAAATAAGTACACGTACTACAGAGGGTTTAATTTTACTAACATTACTAAATAAAAAAACCATTCCAAGAGAACCGGGCCGATGACGTATAGTACCATATAATCTGCACGCATGTTTATTTTTTATTCTAAAGATTTTAAGTTATTATTCGTGTACTGTAAATCGTGACCAGAAAAATCCTTAAATATATAAAAAATCTATGGAAATTTGTTCTACCACGTATTGGAAATTAGAAAATCCTTCGAGAATGTTCGCGCTATGCATTTTAGTTGTAACTTGCCACTTTCTATTACAAAACGAATCTTAGAAACGAGCTACACGTTCTTCCGATGTTAGGGGTTAATAAGCGTTGTGATTTTGTAATTCAAACGAGTAAATTGGCTATGAAAGGTTTGAGACAAGTCATTAAAACATTATATCGGTATGAAACTAACAAGAAGTATCAAAAGTAAGTAAAATACAATATTATTCATGTCTTTCTTATAATACCGTCTTAATATAGAATAAATCGCGCTGGAAGCAACGCGATTCATGATGTAACAGGCTGTCAGACTTGACTTACAAAATAACACTGCTTTGAATAGGAATCAACTGCTTCACCGAGTGTCGGTTAAGCAACCATTGGAGTAACTTCCGTCGCGGGCTAGCCTCTAAAGCCTCTTTCAGCTACCACATTCCACAGCCAAATACGTTCACAAGTACCAATGCTCCTCTTTTGAATAATAAACACATTTCTAAATGTACCGGCTAGCTACGAACTAAGGCATAGGCTCTGAAACAAATCGCATTACCAATAAGTAAGTGCGTTATACTCATTAGTATGATGGCATCGTTCAACAATAAGAATCGACACTCAAACAGAGTTACGACCTCGTAAGCGACGAACTCTAATTAATTAGTGTCGCGCGGCGAGGCGTCTGCTTGCGTGACAATTGGATACTAAGCACCTAGTTAGGCCTAGCGTCCTAAATTACACTCACCGGATAATACGACACGCGAAGTAATTTTTGGCGGAAATTTATCGTTTCTGTCAATGTTTTCGTAAATATCAGAAAAAAATATCTTTCCTTACGACCAGTAACGAGCCATCCAATTTGAATAGACTTGAATTATTAGTTAATTAATGAGGAAAGTATTTATTTCCGTTTCGAATTTAAAAGAAATGAACAAGTCGAATTCTCAGACTCAAATGTACTGATTAGATACGAGTACGCCAGCTAATGGAGAGGTTAGTCATGTTAGCATCAACATATGCGTGCCGTCAATTTAAAACTGGTCCTTGTGATCAGCGACCGTGCTCTATTTCTTATGATTGTAGATATGAGTAGTAGCTTAACTTCAGTGATCATAGTGCCAAGATAGATTTCTAGTTTACTGCTTTCGCTCAATATTGACTTTCATCGCAAAGAAGCGAACGCCGGCAGCCACATGAAAGTATGTCGCCAACGTAGTAGACGATTTTATATGCGTTCATTTCACACGGACGCATTTTCTGAGAAAGCTCGCACTACAAAGAGTCACTAATGTGTCGTAAAAATTACGTTTGACTGGGCCGGTCACAAAAGTATATCGGAGAGGAATACTAGTAACGACTAACTTTATATACGTACTAATTAATTGGTTTTCATTTAATTAACTAGGAATAAATTAAACTATATGAGACTAATAACAATAACGTATTATTTAAAGTCGAATGCTTCTACCCGTTTTAAATATTATATTAAAAATTGTCGACATTCCTGCAAAGTCAGAACGAAACAACAAGATAGTTTCATAAAAAACTAGCATAATTGAATGCAACGATTCTTGTATCGGTGGAGTTTGGGTCTGGTATCTTATGCTGACAACGAGACGCAACAAAAATAAATAAACCGGTAAGAATACCGGAGTCGGGTGTGGGCACGAACAAGTCCGATACCGCTTCTTTTAACGGAGCGCCTATTTGTTAACGTGGATTTATTTATGACGCCCAAGAAATGAATCGACGAACCCTCTACCTGCTCTCTTTGCTTGGTCGGACTAAACATTGTTGAATGGAAATATTGTAAATCCGCGAGTCACGTGGCAGTAATAAACATAACATAAATAACAACGAATTATTAAAATGAAAAAAACTTTAACAATCGGTGTCATGTATAAAAATATAAATAAAGGTATTTCAATTGTAAATTTGGTACAAATAATCAACAAGAAAATATGTTTAAGAATCTACATTGTCCACAAACAAATCCATAGTCGTTAACTGGTGTTTAATACACGTATTATTTGATATTAATATTCAACACGATCATAATAGCTGCACGTAAGTATGCCGTTGCAATATAAATTCAGTATGACTTTTGCATTAGCGATGCGACGATGTATCAGCATTCTCGACGTTCCATGCATGCATAGGGCGGCCATATTTGGTACTTAGCGACGGGATAATTCGGCAGAAGAAAGAACGTGTGCCCTTGTGTGCGCTTGTGGCATGCGGGGCATCAAGTCTTAAGAGTTTAAACTTTGAACAATGTCATAATAACTGCGTCCCACTAGCGTAACCTTACTTAATAACATACATATAAAATGTAGTCAATATATAAACCCTTTTATTATGACTATCATATCTACGTAGATGTTTAAGTACAAATTTACTTTGACCTTAAGATTTAGCATAACGTTAAAGTAATTTCGTTAACGTTAGTTTAACGAAATTCCTAAAGAAATGATAATCTAACAAATCTAAGATGAAATTAATTATAGGAAAGTTCCAAAATTTTAATATAAACTACTACTAAATCCATTTTAGGCTTCATTAATATAAATTGCCATAACGTGTCAATATATCTGGTTCATTGACATCTATAATCATATTAAAGATCGGAATAACTGTTTATAATTCCTTTCATTTAATAAAAGAATAAGAATTATCTAACAGAAAAAAAACAAGTTTGGGAGAGGCACAAAATTTTTTTTTTTAATAAAAGAGTAACAGTATTATAAGGAGTTTAAAACAAAGAATTTGACAGACAAAGGATCGTTTTGGCTATAAGGTATAGGTATACTTTTGGTGACAAATCTGTGGTAAAATGCTGCCTACACCGCTTCGTATACTTTTCAGGCTGACAAGCGACTCTCTTAACGTCCATACTTATAGATGAAATTTTAAATGTCATATGCCACACAGTTTTACGGTATTTGACAAATGTTGGATAAAAAGTTTCGAGGTACGGTTATGAAAGTTACCAGTGGAATGACATTTCATACGAGTAATAAGCGCAATATTGGAAATCAGGGCAAGTGGGTGGGGGGAGGGGGGGAGTTTTTATAGTAGAAGAAACATTACGTTTAAACACATTACGCTGAATGAATGGGGCGTATCTACCGCGCTGAGTCAACACACGTGTGACTCACGTGTGATTGAAGAAGGCGACGAATTTTAATACGTTGTTTCCTAGGTACGTAGTTTACTATGTGGTGTACGAAGTTTGATGTCACATGTTATTTTAAATACTTTCGTCCAATATTAATATAAATACAAATTATATCATAATGAAAATAAAGTACAATAATAATGTCGAGCGGGTCAGCAAAGAGGGCTCAATTAACGATTAAACTGATGAAATGGACACAAAACTAAGAAAAAATGTTCGGTGAACAGAACGAAGGGTTGTCATAACATGACAATATACTCATATATTTTTATGTACTAAGCATTTAATTAAAAATATATCGTTGGGTTCAGAATGTATCAACTTTAAATGTACGCGAATGTAATGATTTAATACTTCATAAATTCAAGTATTAACTGTATATATTATTAAACGGGAAATAAAACGTACATACGAGTCGTAGATAAGTTGTACGGAAAGTAGCCTCTATAGGGGCTTCAAGTGAGCTTTATTAGATGATAGTGTGTGCACAAGGTTAATACAGAGGGCAACGACCGCCAGCGGATACCGCGGTCTACCCTCGCTTGGAGATCGGCTGCCATGTGCATCGACCAATATTAAGTCGCACTGTCACTATACTGTATTGATTTTACTTGTGTATAGACCCAATAGATTCGCTCAACACGAATGTACGAGACACATTTCTATGTTTTCGCTTTCGGTTATGAAATGGTTTATTTTGTTTTTGTATCAATAACGATTTGAAGTAAATAAAGAACGAGAGAATACGAAATAGAGTTGTTTGTTATGAATTCTTGTTTACATATGAAAAGCTTTTCATTTGGGGAAATGTATCGGTAATGGCTTTGTTATTGTAAGATTCCAGGGGAAAACCGATTGATAAATATTATTTAAATTTAGTGGAGATATATTTATTGCCTCAATAAAATAAAATGGCATTAATATAATTTAAGTAATAATCCTATCACACTTATTTTCAATGCATACCTTCCAATTTTATGATGATAAAATATACAATGTGTTCTTATTTTAAATGCATTCATTATTTAACACGTTCCGTGCCAGAGCGCTTTTAAATTTTTTTTTCCGTGAGTATTATATATGGAGTCATTTTTTTAATCATTAATTCGGTTATTGACAATTAAATTTATTCTTGATGTAGATGAAAGTTGTATATAACTGTTTTAAGATTAATTTAATTATTTAAGAAAACATGCGTTAAAAACTTTTCCAAAAGATTCTTCAGCGTGGATCGTGTCTTCACGTGGCACGGTTTGTGTTAAATACGCGATAAATTTTCCATCCATATAAAAATAACATTAATTTATTCATTATGAAGAATAATCATCAGTGCTTAGTAATCTTGTGATAATTTTTTTATATATATTTTATTGCTATGTATGGGTAAAATTTACCGATTTTGGCACTTTTATCGAACAATATGAAAGTTATTTAAATTTCTTTTTTTCGACAATGGTCGTTATAGAAAATTACTGAATTGGCGGAGCATAATTAAGGTGTGATTACAAGTATTAGGGCTAAGTGCATTCGTTCGTGTGGGTCGATGTTTTGTATCGCTTAACACGGGTGGGAGCAGGCAAAGCTACATCTATTAACAGGGACTGGTTCGCTTCCCGCGCGATTTCTGTAGTCACCATGAATTTGGACCAATACCAGGATTTGCGCACGTGGTTAAAAGCAACTGTTTTGTTTCTCATGGGGAAAAAGTAAAATGTCTCATTGTCATGATTTATCAATTCCGGTCGATGGAGATATATGCAAAGATCTTTCGCTTCGCGTTCATTACCAAGTTATTACTCAAATTGTGCCTTAAAAGATCCAGTCAAGTTTTGTGAATACAGTAACTCGTTTTGTTAAAAGTAAGAAAAAATCAATAACCTCATCACTAAATTACGCGAAAATCAATAAATGAAGCATATTTCGTTTGTTGAAGTATATTTTTCACTAATATTTGTGATGGAAATAATTAAAACAAATTTAATAATATTCCGTCTCAACTACCTATTAATGGCATCCCTACGCTACTCAAATCTGTCCAATGCGATAAGCCTTTACTTCTTATTGTGTCCGGACTAGTTACCAAGCTCACTCGGTTTATGCTTTTCACATCAACGCCGAGGTCCATCTTGTTTACGAACCGCTGTACAAAACACTTCTGTCACGCAACACTCAGTTTTCGCCTGAGAACATGCGTTAATATAACATTGTAATCTTAAAATTGTTAACTGTAATAAATTTAAAGTAAACATAAGTTTAAGGTATTTAAGTAATCTACGTATATTATACTCGTATAATACCGAATATATAATAATCCTCCGCTTCTTTTTGGTTATAAGATATTATTGTTATTGATTTAACTAAATAAATATTTGTTACAATTGCACTAATATATTTTACATTACTGCAGAATTACGCAGTAATTTAATTTTATATTTTTTTGTCAGTTATAAACTTTGTACACCGACGATGGATGTATTTGTATCTAAAATATATTTGTAATTAATAACTACGTAACAGTACTGTAGGAACGAACAGATCTTTAAACTTATCTATAAGCATAATGCACAATTTCCACTATTTAGAAAATTATTTATAACTAATTTTTAATGCCCTCATGTGCATGAAATTTCAAGCGTTACGTCTTCACCTCTAAATTAAAGTAAACATTATTAAAAAGGATACTTTAAAAGGTCTCCAATTAAAAACAATTACGATCACGAAGTGAGCAGCAAAAAAGTATTCACCTCACCGACTTTTCAGGGCACCAGCCGCATATGAACATCCCCACATAGGTTACCAACGATTTAACTACTGAAAAAATATATAAGTCCCCGATTTCATTTTCATATAATGTACTACTCGATCTGAGGAATCAGTGCTACCAATTCTAATTGAATTAATCTTCACAAGTTACTATAAAAAATAATTCTATGGATTGGAAAATAAGGTTTGTTACATACAATAAGTCTGAACGTGATAAAATAACTACACTTCACAGTGTATAAAACGTACTTGATGTTGGTGCGTTCTCGATGAAGGTGTTAAGAAATCAGTAATTAGGTCTGCGGTTGAACCGACCACATGATACAGCCACCGGTCATATTCTACTAAAGCCGACTTGTTAGTTACGGATAAACATTATGAAGAAAAAAGAACTCACACTTGACGTTATATTATATGATGTTTGGTGACAATGAGGCCGAAAGAGCTATTGCTTGCTCTTTCATTTTAATCTGACTCTTATAGAATGACTGCGGGAACACAACAATGTTATTGTGACGATAGTTTATAAAAATGAGAAAGTTAATATTAAAATAATAGATAATAGTAAACCCAGGCGGCTTCAAAAAAGAAACTACCACCATCCATATTCCATCAAAACTATGATCCTTTAACTAAAATGACTAGCCCAGCTCGTTATGAATTCTCCCGCAATAATGTTTTCTTATATACATATATATATATATATAACAT